>VDFB02359734.1:0-14438 GCA_007258455.2 Sequoia sempervirens
CATCAATGAGAGAAGCAAGAAAATTTCTACTTACAAAATTTCTTCCATTCATTTTAGATTTGCAGTCTACAACCTTATGACCATACTTATTGCAAATGAAACAATAACCAAAAAATGCATGATTGAACCTATTTTTGGATACACTTATTGCATGGTGATATCTTTCTTGAGTTTTTATATCATCTTCCAAATTTTTAGGCATTACTTTCTCCAACTCCTTTTTGAGTAAAAGGATTTCTTTCTGAAGCTTTGTGCATTATTTTATCTTGGCTTCAATTAGGGCCTTTTTCCTCTTGTTCTCTTTCCTTGCACATTCTAGGTCTTCAAGAGTAGAGACAAGTTCACCTTCAAAATCAACTTCACCTTCTTCTTCATCTATCATTTTTTTTGAAATTCCAGAGATCATAGTGTCCATGAATAGGGATTCTTCTCCATGATCATCTGATGTGTAGTGATCTCCTTCATCTAAGGAGTAGTATTCTTCTTTGGAGAGAAGGTTACTCATGAAATTATTAATTTTGAACCCTATATTGCTTTTTCCATTTTCTCCAAAAGGAAATTTAGATGCATAATGACCAATTCTTCCACAATTAAAACATTTGAATGGTAGTTTACCTTTATACTTTCTTGATCCTTTCTTCAACTTTCTCACAATTTTTTCTTCTTCTTCTTCAGATTCACTATGTGAATCGGATTTTCCTTCATTCTTCACTGCTTTGAAAGAAGCTTATCTTTTTATGTGTACCTTGAAATTCATTCCTCATCTCATAGGTGATGAGAGATCTAAACAACCATTCCATAGTAATCTTTGTCAGATCTTTGTCTTCTTTAGCTTCTAAAACTTTTGAATCAAACTAGTGGGGAGAGTTCTTTGAAATTTCTTCACAACTACTGAATCAATTATATCTGTAGCACAGGGAAAATTACAAGATTAGCAATACAAAGCGTAAATAAAACTAACCCAAGCTAATAATGAAGAAAAATGGAAGATAAAACATGCATAAATGAAAGATATCACCAAACACACATGCAATTCCATGATTCACCTCCATTAGCCTTCTCCATTTTGTTGTAGTATAGTACTTTCCCTCATATTTTAATTAAGTATGCAAATATGGCCTCATGACAATGATATTAGCAAAATATTAAAGATTTCTAAAGTTGCTTCCAAAACTCATCAGATTTTGGGAGGAGTAATAATGGTAGAGATAAATCCATTTTATAGAAGATGTAATTTTTGAATGACAAGCTAAGATTGAGAGATAATTAATCAATGATTAAAATTAAAAGATATGACATGCAATAGGGTTAGGGTTAAATTAGTGTAAGTGATAATGCATGAATGGTGGAGATTAAATTAAAAAGAAATTTAATCAATGACGGAGATTGGTTGAGACACAGAGAGATAAAGATTGCATGTAGAAGATAAGATTTACCTAGATGAAACTGCCTGATCTTGTCTAGATAACGAAGTGATCAACACAAAAAGACTGTTCATTAGAGAAAATTAGATATTATCTCACTAGATAACTAAATGATTAAATTTTATCTAGACTTAAGTGATAAATGACTAATTAGATAACAAAGAGATTATCTAATTATAGAGGAATATGATACGAATAAATCATTTTGAATTAAATGATTTCCATTCAACATTCAAGATTTAAATTAAATAAATAAAGATTTATTTAATATTAGAGAGAAAAAGTTAAGGAATAATTAAATAATTAAAGTGCTTATTTAATTATAGTTGAAAGTGTCATAGAAATAAATTAAATAATAGATTATTTAATTTTAGAAAGAAGATAGATTAAATTATCGACATAATTAAATAAATAATATTTAATTAATTAATCAAGGAAGAATAAAGGTAAAAATGATTTAATTAAATAATTAAAGTTATTTATTTAATAGAGGACATATGAATTTAGAAAATAATTAACATTACTTAATTATGAAAAATGAAGATGAAAGAATTATGAAGAAGTTAAGGGTTGCAGGCCTAGGACAATTTTTAGTGTGTACATTTTTCCCCCCTTTGATACAATGCATTTTATCATGTTGTGTCAAAGAAAAAGACATGCCCTAGTGAAAGTAGGATGAGGAAGAATGATGAAGAAGTATTGGTATGCCCCCTCGAGAGGACAAGAAAAGAACACAGGTGTGCTCTTGAAATCGATAAGAGGATTGGAAAATATGGGAAAATAGATAAGGATGATGAAGATGCAGAAAATAAGAAATGTTAGAGCAGAAAAAATGAATAGTAGCATAGAAGACATGGTTGTTAGTATTATAATGACTTCAATATCTTTCCAAATCATAATAGGCCTTACATTAATCATCATTGGGCATTAAAAGATACAAATGGATAAAAAACACCATGCTATGAGATAGACCAAGGTGTGCAAGGTCATCCACCTACTAAAAATAGATAAGCACAGACAAGGAATGTCCTAACTAATACTAAGAGAAAAATTGTCCCAGTCTTTTTACTAAGACAAACCATAGACATCAATCAAATAAAAGATGAGTCATGAGACATCATTGCTCTAAATCCTTCGTGGGAAATCCTAGAGGAAGCTAGTAAACTAACTTGAAGACAAAATCAAAAGACAATCGACAAACAGTAGTCAAAGAAAAAGAGTCTCGAGACATCCTTGCTTCTCTAAATCCTTCATGGGACATCCTCGAGGAAACTAGTAACCAGAATCAACAAAAATTCCAAGATTAGTAATACATTTAGTGTAAATCAAACTATACCCAAGCTAATAATGAAGAAAAATGGAAGATAAAACATGCATAAATGAAAGATATCACCAAACACACATGCAATTCCATGATTCACCTCCATTACCCTTCTCCATTTCACTGTAGTATAGTACTTGCCCTCATATTGTAATTAAGTATGCAAATATGGCCTCATCACAATGATATTAGCAAAATATTGAAGATTTCCAAAGTTGCTTCCAAAAGTCATCAGATTTCAGGAGTAAAAATATTAAAGATAAATCCATTTTATAGAAGATGTAATTTTTGAATGACGGGCTGAGATAGAGAGATAATTTATTGACTATCAAGATTAAAAGATATGACATGCAATAGGGTTAGGGTTAAATTAGTGTAAGTGATAAAGCATGAATGGTGGAGATTAAATTAAAAAGTAATTTAATCAATGTTGGAGATTGGTTGAGACACAAAGAGATAAGGATTGCATGTAGAAGATAAGATTGACCTAGATAAAACTATCTGATCTTGTCTAGATAACGAAGTGATCAACACAGAAAGACTGTTCGTTAGAGAAAATTAGATATTATCTCACTAGATAACTGAATAATCAAATTTTATCTAGACTTAAGTGATCAATGACTAATTGGATAACAAAGAGATTATCTAATTATAGAGGAATATGATACAGATAAATCCTTTTGAATTAAATGATTTTCATTCAACATTCAAGATTTTGGGATTAAATTAAATAAATAAAGATTTATTTAATATTAGAGAGAAAAATTTAAGGAATAATTAAATAATTAAAGTGATTATTTAATTATATTTGAAAGTGTCATAGAAATTAATTAAATAATAGTTTATTTAATTTTAGAAAGAAGATAGATTAAATTAGAGATGCAGTTAAATAAATAATATTTATTTAATTAATCAAGGAAGAATAAAGGTAAGAATTATTTAATTAAATAATTGGAGTTATTTAATAAATAGAGGACATATGACTTTAGAAAATAATTAAATAACTAACATAAATATTTAATTATGAAAAATGAAGATGAAAGAATTATGAAAAAGTTAAGGGTTGCAAGCCTAGGACAACTTTTAGTGTCTACATTTTTCCCCTCTTTGATACATTGCAATTTATTGTGTTGTGTCAAAGAAAAAGATATGCCCCAGTGAAAGTAGGATGATGAAGAATGACGAGGAAGTAGTGATATGCCCTCTCGATAGGACAGGAAGGTTCAAAGAACATGAGTGTGCTCTCGAAATCAATAAGAGGACTAGAAAATATAGGAAAATAGATAAGGATGATGAAGATGCAAAAAATAAGAAATGTTAGAGCGGAAAAGATAAATAGTAGCATAGAAGACATGGATGTTAGTATTAGAATGACTTCAATATTTTTCCAAATGATAATAGGCCTTCCATTAATCATCATTGGGTGTTAAATGATATGGATAATAAACACCATGATATGAGATAGACCAAGGTGTGCAAGGTCATCCACCTACTAAAAACAAACAATCACAGACAAGGAATGTCCTAACTCATACTAAGGGAAAAATTGTCCTAGTCTTTTTGTTAAGAAAAACCGAAGACAACAATCAAATAAAAGATGAGTCATGAGACATCATCACTCCTCTAAATCCTTCATGGGACATCCTCGAGGAAGCTAGTAACCTAACTCGAAGAAAAAATCAAAGGACAATCGATGAATAGTAGTCAAAGAAAAAGCGTCTTGAGACATCCTTGCTTCTCTAAATCCTTCATGGGACATCCTCGAGGAAGCTAGTAACCAGACTCAATGACAAAGCCAAACGAAATGGATAAGAAAAAATAAGCCACAATGTCAATAGCCAGTAAAAGTGTTTGCCAAAATTTGATCTGTTTGTTGTTTAATTGTCTATGGGATTGACAAGATGATTGTTTGATAAATCTTGGTTTCAAGAATGACACATATCGTTTAAGATGTTAAGTCTGCTTTCAATCATGTGACGGTGATCCCACAATAGTGGTTTTACACTTTTAGCCCTAGCGGACGATATTTTTTAACACAATCTCACATTAGGTCACCTATACTTGTTGATTAAACCGTAAGGAATTTCAAGAAGATGATGAAACTAGAGTCTTGTCACATTTTGTCTGTGATTCTAAAAAGAAATATTTTTTCAATTTTTTGGAATCAGATTGCTACTTCTTTTTCCATCTCCACAAAAGTGGTTTTCAAAAATAGCATTTTTAAAAAGTGGCCTTACCATTATAGCATAAAATTTTTTTTTTTTTTCCATGAAGGATAAAATTCCAATTCTTTCAAATTTAGATTTCTAACTCCAATATCTAGTGCTTCCACTTGGTTAGATAGTTTTTTATTGAATATTTTTTCTTTAATCAAGTTTCAAAGTCAATCAAATGACAATTTAGACATAGCGCGACCGTATAACACATAACTTTTACTGTATGTATCGAAATTCTTTTTTTTTTTTTTTTACATTTGGATCAAAGGACTTCAATATCTGAATTTACTCATATTTTAAAATTTTTTTTATAATCTTCTATTTTTCCACTTGTGCAGAACAAAATTTTTGTTTTTTAATGAAAAAACCTATATTTAATAAAACATAAAAAGCTTGATTAGATAATAAAAACCAAAGTATACTAAAATTATATTCATTGGATAGCTTTCGTTAGAAGGCTACTGGGATTCCAAGTTTGGTTTCTAAATATTAGCCATTTTCATCCCCGGCCCAAGACTTGAGAAGTAAAATTTTAAGGTTTTTGTGTAGAACAAATTAAAATTAAGGGAAAAGAGGGGTTAGCTAGAATGAGGAGAATTTCTAGTGAACCCAGGGGGTTCTTGAACCCGAGGGGTTCATTCGAACCCCACTAATGTCACATTTTTCCCTTTGTTTTGGAGTGAAAGAATGTGGGCCCAATAGTTGATGGGTTCGCTCAAACCCTAGTTCGGTCGAACCCCTTTATGGTTCGGTCGAACATGTAGGTTCATGCGAACCCCTAAAACTAATTTTTTTGCCATGGGGTCGTTTTTCTCAAATTTCCTTCCTCTTCAAAGAAATTAAACCCATATGTGGCTTCACCCACCTAGATAAGGAAATGATGAAGCTTGACCAAATGACAATGTCTATTTTCAGGAAGGACACATCCTATAGAAGACATAGGTTGATTGTTTTGGTTATTTGAACATTTTAGAAATTTGTTTGGTTTAACTTGATGACCTTGATGACTTGTTTGTCTTGTTGATGTGTGACTTGTCTTGATGTTTTGACAATTGTTTATGTTTGATGGCAATGTCTGGCTTATTTTGACTGACACGATGAACCCTAAAGGATTGACCTAGTGTGGCCTCGGAGGCTCATCAATTGATGGCCTTGCCTACATTTTACACATAGAGACCTCATAGTTCGACATGACCGTTGACTTTCTTTTATTGATAAAAGACTGAGTCATGATTTCATTGTTTATTTGACAAATGTAAAGGACTAGCCTAATGCCTTAGGGGCTCATCGACAAATGGCCTTGCCTACATCCAGTCACAGAGGCAATGTAGTTCAACAATAACAAAGACTAATTGGTGTGACTAACTCTAACTCTATTTTTTTATTTTTAGAAGTTATTTGGATTTTTTTTTAGATTTTTTGACATGTTTTTGATTTTTTTGTCTTTTTCAAGTTTTATGATGTTTTTTTGGATTTTCTCAGGACATTTTGCGATTTTTAAGGATTTTTTTATGGTTTTATGTCCTCAGAACAGCCACTGTAAGAACCAAATGATGTAAGTCAAGTGCCTAACCCCAGTCGGGTATAAGACTAATTTATTATGAATAGGATGGAATGGGCATGTGAAGTGTGTTAGGACTATAAATTTCTGCCTGATTTCACAAATTTTCATCCCCCTAAGTCCCTTATGATTCCTTATCGTAAGCACATCTTCCCTTCCATCGTGACATTCTGCTTACATTTTGCATTATTTCTATCGGGTCGTGCATAATTCATATCTGGGTCTATGTCGGCGTGATAATTTTTGGGTCTCCCGATCCGCTTTTCTGCTTGTAAACGTCTGTGTTGCCTATTGGCAAGAAATTTTCTATGTTTCGGTGATTGGAGTTTTCATCTGCTTGCAGTTATCAGCATAA
Organism: Sequoia sempervirens; assembly: GCA_007258455.2. NCBI lineage: Eukaryota > Viridiplantae > Streptophyta > Pinopsida > Cupressales > Cupressaceae > Sequoia > Sequoia sempervirens. The sequence continues at coordinate 6,878 of VDFB02359734.1, forward strand.
TTTTTTCACCAGGGTGAGGTCTCCCTGAATTGGTCGGGTCTCACCGACTTGAGCATATGGATGTTTATCAACGAGATTTGGGCTATCAGAATTGGTCTTAGTGACCCCTTTGGTCTTGTTGACTAGCACATTTGATTTCATTTTGGCCAGACATGTTATCGGCATCATGTCTTGGAGTGTCTTTCTTGTCTTGCCGACTGGTGCTCTAAGTTTCATTTCGACGTGATTTGGTGTTCGGGAGGAGGTCTTGGCGAGTGACCTTCAGTCTCGCCGACATCACGTATGGAGGTCACTTCGGTCAGACAAATCATCTTTGGTGTAGGGTCATAGCGATGTGTATGTCTCGCCGATGGGGCTTAAAGGAGTTTCTTTATATTGGCTTTTGGTGTGAGAATGGTTTTTTCTCGGCAATCGTGTGTGCTTAGGGTGTTTTGGTGAGACTTATGTTTCGGTGTGTGGTCTTGGCGAGGTGCCCGAGGTCTTGCTGAATGGAACACAGTGGTGATCTCATTGGCACGAAAGGTCTTATGTCTCAGCGACTCAAGGATGTTTCGGTGTGACAAAGTAATCTACATGACGTCTTGCCGATATTATTAAGTTATGGCGACAAATTGATGAGCAAAGGGATTTTGGTATAACCCGATGATTCTGTGGGACATCTCCCCGACTATGATTTGTTATGGCGACCCGCATGTGTTAGAAGGGGGCATTTCGGTAAGATATTCTCTTGTGTCTCGACAGCAAACCGATGTAACCAACACATATATTATTGCTCGGTATGACAAATGGTTTTCAGTATGATATCTCATCAACGACAAAAGGCTATAGCAAAACACAAAAGGAACAAAAGGATGCTTCTTGTCTTCGGCGTAGCAAACAGGTGGTCATGGCGAAGCAAGGGAATGTAGAATCTTGGTGGATGAAGTGATTAATATTATTTATTTTAGCCGGCATGCTACTTCGACTATCCCTGGCGACTGTTCGGTGGCAATTAAATATTTTCAAATCTTGTGGCCAACATGTAAAATCTTGAAGACCATTGCAAAGTAGAGCTTGATTAGACGATTTCTATGGTAGCCAACATGGTTGGAAGCAATATGTTTTGAATCTTGGTGTATAAATATACGCCACGATTGTAATTGATTATCATCGAATTTTTAGATCACATCACGGTAGTTAAGATGGCTACGATTAGAGATATTTTCTCTTATCAAAGACTATGTACATGTTTTAAGATGGCAGATTGAATGAAAATAAATTTGGTGTATGCAGTTGTTTTACGGGTGTCAATTATAAAATATTTGAACTTATTGAAAATTAAACTGGTACATCTCCAATTTATTGAGTTATTTTTGGTTGTTTAAATTGACATAACAAGTTTATGTTTAGTTCACGTTTATCAATGCACATTTGATGTATTTATTGTGATTAATCGAATTGGTTCTTTCAAGAAAAGATTAAATCCTTTTGTTGATCACAATAATCGAGGGAGATTCTAAATACGGATTATTAAAAGTAAAGCAAAGTAGTCATAATCCTACATCATTTATACAAGTTATGAACAGATCATATGCTTGCAATTTGATATTCTACTAGAATATGTTGCCCACTTCTGTTTCATTCGACCCTGTATACCCAATAAGGCACTGGTCTCTGCAATTTCATCATTTAAGTTCGTTCATTTCTTTTATATATGTTAATTGAGCATTTTAGGATTTAGATTTAGAAGATTGCTATCAAGTTTGATTTCATTTGTTCATTTTCCATTTTCCATTGTGCACAAAGCATTTCAGAAGGATAATCATAAGATAAGTCTACACCATTCAGAAAAGTACACCCACCTGGGTCTAGCAGCACCTAAAGAGTAGAAGGTTGAGTTCTCTTGACCTTGTTTGGTACCCTAAAGTGTATCAAGAGATTGGCAGCCTCTTGAGGCATTCATCCTATGTTTTTGAGAGCTAACAAGTTGGCGACTCTGTTGGGGACTATATCAGAAAATTTGGTTGAAGACCATCATATAGAGTCATTGGAGGAAAAGTTGTAAATTGAGAAATCTCAGAAAGAGTGATTCCGCTAGGGAAAAGATCAGAAATAATGATTTTCCTACTTTTGGAAAAGTAGGTGGTGACTCTGACAGAAATTTTGTAGTTGTTCATCATGAATGGAAGAAGATCTCAATTCAGGGGAGGTCATAGGAGCTCCTCCTGGCAATAGTAGGTTGACACACAATGATCTGAAAATGGAAGGTAATCAGGGCAGACCTATTGATCGTGATACTCCTCAAGTTGATTATGAATCTTTAACTTATGAAGAGGTTAAAGCACTGTATGTGTCTCAGAGAAAGGATATAGAAGAATGGCAAAGGAAAAGGTTATAATTGGACTAGCAACCGTTACAATTAGGAGAATTCTACAATGAAGATGAATACACAAGTGTGGGAAGGTGTTGGGCCCCTCGAGCACCTGATATTATAAATGGAAATTTCTACAATGAAGGCGATACATATCATGCACAGTAGAGCACTTATCCTCCATAGCCATCAAAGCAAGTAAGTGTTTATCCAGTCCCTCCTAGACAAAGATTGGCAAGTTATCAAGAATGCTAGTGTGATCAGTGTCAAGTCCAATGCTAATGTGATCAATGTCACATGCAGCATAATTCTAGCCCACTTGAAGATGTCAGTCAGAATCTACAACAAGGTATGTATCAAAACCAACAATCTAAAGATGATGAATACTTCAAAAATCTTTTGGATGAATTTCTTGGTATAAGGAGATATAGAGGAGAATCTGGGTACTCTTTGCTATGTAGAATGACTGATATTTGTAAGAAAATACCTATTAAATTCCCACCTAGTACGTCTGATGTCATTCTACAGTTCATGAAAGTGTATGAGCCAAACCCAGTATATTGGCCAGAATCATACATACCAATTTATTTAGATCAACTAGTTGAATGGGTTGATATTGTAGATAGGAAAAAATATGAAGATGAAGATAGAGGAGTTGATCAAACAATGTATCTTGGAGAAGATGAAACATGTGCAAGTCAAGATGATTCCTGTGATGGCTTGCATAATGAAGATGAAGTTACAAGTATCTCTCTTGCATAACAGATTGTGACAGGGAGAGCAGTGTGTGTTATGAGGGATCAAATGAGTATTCAGATTTTGAAGATGCACCTATGGATTTTGATCTACGGCAAGGGGATTCTTCTACCTCTTATGAAGATCAGGATGAAGAGGCAATGGGAAATGTTGATAGTGAATGTGCAATGCCTCCAGCTGTAGTTGAAAGCTACAAAGATACATTCGATAAAGAGGAGGATTATAAATTTGAGAACGGTTTCCAAAAAAATTTAGGCCCATTGCATGATGAAGATTTAAAAGAGGATCAGATGGTGTTTTGCAAAGGTTTGCTTAAGAATGAACTTCAGGTATTTTCAAATCCACTATATGATAGAGAGGAGACAATTTCAGACAAACAAGGTGTTGGAACAAATGAATGTGCTGGTATTTTTTCTAATTTTTTATTCCTTAATGATCTTGGGCCTCTTTTTGATGATGACAAAAGTGATGAGTATGACTGTAATAATATGGAAACCTGTTTGCTTAGTAGTGAGCAAGTTTCAGATTTGTTAACTCTTGATTATCAGAGATATATACATAAGGGTGATCTTGAAGCTCTGTGTCCAGTTGATAGTGAAACTTTTGGAGTTGACCAAATGCATGTGTCTATTCAAGAAAAGGTATGTGGTTTTGAAATTTCTAGCTCATGTGGAGAAGGCATTTGTCTGCATACCAAGGATGATAGTGTTCCAGATTTGATTGGTTCATATATGCTTAATATTGAAGATTTGAGTCATAGGGGTATCAAAGAGGTGCAAAAGGTTTCAAATTTGTATGTTTCAGACAATGTTGGTCAGACAGAATTTTTTGATTCTCAAGAAAGGTACTCTGATGATGAATTTTCAATGCAGCTGAATGAGTGTTTTACAATACACAACAGTGAGAAAGATAATGAGGAATTTTGCATTGAATATATGTATATTTTGTATGTTGGTAATAATAGGTGTTTGTCCCAAGATGTTGAAGAATTTGAATTATAGGATGATGTAGGGATTTTGGGCCAAACCAGGCATGATGATACTCTAAGAACTTGCAATAATAGTGATAGGAAAGATTGCATGAGTATCTTCAAGAAGAATTTGATGAACTCGATACAAAACGAGGTGTTTGACAGGGGAAAGCTTGGTTTGAGTTTCAGATTGTAACAGCTCAGAACAGGTGAAACCAAAACACAGAGGATTAAGGGTTGCCAGTGCATGGACAACCCTTGCTTGTCCTCTTTAAAATTATTTTTCCATGCACAATAGTTTAGGGTTGTGGATTCACCTTCATTTTGCATCCATTTCCACCCACCATCTTGCACTCTGTTTGTAATTTCCATGTGCCCGTTTTAAACACCTCTCATTCCATTTATTTGCTCATTGGGTTATACATTTTATATGCGGTTTTGCTCACCCAAATATTTTGGATCCTTACCGTAGTCTTACTTTCCGTTAAATGTCCCTAAGCCAGAATTACTTGTTAGGTGCCATTTTGCCTGATTTCACAAATTTTCAACCCCCTAAGTCCCTTATGAGTCCTTATCGTAAGCACATCTTCCCTTCCATCATGACATTCTGCTTACATTTTGCATTATTTCTATCGGGTCTTGCATTTTTCACATCATAGTCTGTATCGTCGTGACAATTTTTGGGTCTCCCCGATCCTCTTTTCTTCTTGTAAACATCACGTGTTTCCCTGTCCGGTAGAGATGTTTTATGTTTGTGATTAGAGTTTTCATCTGTGGAGTTATTATGGGTTTCACTAGGGTGAGGTCTCCTGGATTGAGTCGGATCTCACCAACGAGGCATATGGATGTTTATCGATTGAGGGAGTTGGGCTATCAAAATTGGTCTTGCCAAAGTGGCGCATTTGATTTCATTTCGGCCAAACATGTTATCGGCATCATGTCCTGGCAAGTCTTTCTTGTCTTGCCGACTGGTGCTCTAAGTTTCATTTCTGCATGAGTTGGTGTTCGGGAGGAGGTCTTGGTGAGTGACCTTCGATCTCGCCGACATCACATATGGAGGTCACTTCGGTCAGATAAATCATCCTCAGTGTAGGGTCATAGTGATGTGTATGTCTCGCCGACGGGGCTTAAAGGAGTTTCCTTATATTGGATTTCGGTGTGAGAATGGTTTTTTCTCAGCGATCGTGTGTGCTCGGGGTGTTTCGATGAGACTTATGTTTTGGTGTGTGGTCTTGGCGAGGTGCTCGGGGTCTCGCTGAACGGAACGCAATGGTGATCTCATCGGCAGGAAAGGTCTTATGTCTCAGCGACTCAAGGATGTTTCGGTGTGACAAAGTAATCTACGTGATGTCTTGCTGATATTATTAAGTTATAGTGACACATTGATGAGCAAAGGGCTTTCGGTATAATCCGATGATTCTGTGGGACATCTCCCCGACTATGATTTGTTATGGTGACCCGCATGTGTAAGAAGAGGGCATTTCGGTAAGATATTCTCTTGTGTCCCAATGACTGAAACAAATGTAACACATATGTGCTCTCGGTATGAAAAATGGTTTTCGGTATGATATCTCACCGACGGCAGAAGGCTATAGAGAAACACAAAAGGAACAAGAGGATGCTTCTTGTCTTCGGTGTAGCAAACAGATGGTCATGGTGAAGCACAAGGAATGGAGGAACACAGGTAGATAGAGACTAACATTATTTTTCCTTTGGCATACTTGTTGACTGTCCTAGCGACTGTTCCATTGGCGATTAAATATTTTCAAATCTTGTGGCTAACATGTAAAATGCTTAAAGACTATTGCAGGCCGACTTGATTGGAGCCCGATTTCTATGGTGGCCGACATGATTTGGAAGCAATATGTTTTTTGAATGTTGGTGTCTAAATATACACCCCGATTGTAATTGATTATCATCAGATTTTAGATCACATACAGTAGTTAGGAATGGCTATAGTAGAATAGTTTTCTCTTATCAGAGACTATGTGCATGTTTTAAAATGGCAAATTCAATGAAAATCAGCTGGTGTGGCAGGTTGTTTCTGGTGTCAATTTTATGTTGAACTTATTGAAAAGTATTGTTGAAGTTGTCTCCAATTTGATTCTTTCTGGTTGTTTAAATTGACATAACAAGTTTATGTTCAGTTTGTCAATGCACATTTGATGTATTTATTAATGATTAATCAATTAGTTATTTCAAGAAAATATTAAATCCTTTTGTTGATCGTCCGCGATGTCCGAGGGGAGATTCATCTAGATTATTAAAAGTAGAGCTTAGTAGTCATATCTTTGCATCATTTATACAAGTTATATGAATAGATCATATGCGTAATTTGATTTTTACGCGAATAAGTTGCCCACTTCTGGCTAAATAAGACTCCACATACTTGATAGAGACCTTTAGTCTCTGCAATTTCATCATTTGAATTCATTTAATTTCTTCTTTATATCACTAATTAAAATTTTAAGTTTAAGATCAAGAAGATTGCTATCAAGTTTGATTTCATTTGTTCACTTCCATTTTCCATTGTGGACAAAAGAATTTGAAGTATAATCATAAGTTTGCTTAATTCAGAGAGGTACACCAACCCAAGGTTTAGCAACACCTAAAGAGTAGAAGGTTGAGTTCTCTTGACCTTGTTTGTTACCCTAAAGCATATCAAGAGATTGGCAGCCTCTTGAGGTATTCAGCCCGCATTTTTGAGAGCTAACAAAGTGCGTACTCAATGTCAATCGTTCCAAGTTATGGAAAGTACAACCATTTATTATGGGTGATATGAAAAGGATAAATGGTAAGGTGCATGGATAGGAAAGATAAGCGATATGATAAGGAAGTCAGATTGGAATGATGGTAGAGAAAGGAGCAAAGTCAACTAAACGTGGCACTTGTTTGCAAGGTTTTCACCATTGTACTCATCCAAAGCACCACTGAAGTGGTTTTCACTATTGGATGAATTATTTCTCTTTACTATTTTCTTGATTTTTCAAAAAAAAAATTGATGTTACCAAGATGCATGTTTGTCTAGTTTTCATCTAGTTAACAATTTGTTTTTTGTATTTTTTCATTTTTTGTATTTTTAATGATTAAGATAGCTCCCAGAAGTTATGTGTAGAATTGATAAACACCAGATCCATAAACTACCTTGATGATGCCCTGATAATGTGTGGATTACCATGCTGGATGAAAGGACCCGATCAAGATGAGCAGTATGAGTGGAAAATATGAAGGGTGGTAAATGTGGTGGATGAAATAGGTTATGGTATGATCCCTAATATGCACACTATGTGGGCCACCAGGCTTCAGACAAAAGAGCATTTGGGTGATCGATGAGCTAGAGTATGTCAAGGGGTCGTCATTAAAGACACATTGGAAGAAATCACCAATGAAGGTGGGATGATATGATGGATATGTGAGCATGGATGAGTGGAATGGAATATATGGTATGAGTGAGAGTGATGTGGATAGAGACCTTAGATCAACAA
>VDFB02359735.1:0-15418 GCA_007258455.2 Sequoia sempervirens
GAGTTATCTTGATCTTGAAAAAGTTTGGTGCACACTTTATGCTTCCTTATGGTTTAAACATCTTGACATGCACTGTTTTCATTGATCCTATCCTAGATGCAATATTATCTGAGCTATGAAGCACTATCCAAATGAGTTCTCTTGATCCAAATGACTTATCTTATCACAAGATAATCCATATCCATCCATCCATACACCTATCTGAGCATCCACCCATCGCATTCCATACATTGCTAGACATTGGGGGCATATATTTACATCTTGCTTCAGGAATAAATCTTGATCTATAACCTCCAACTTATATGGTGATCTGAACATTGGAAAATGTAAAATCAAATTGGTCAAAGCATTTGTGATCTAGAGTCCAAAGCACTAGCCCATGTCATAGTTTGATGAGAAGATGTTCCTTATCAATCGTCATCTTTCATTAAACATCAATCCAAACAATCACTATCAGTCACATCTAATTTACACTTCAAACATCACATCAAATCATTCAAACAACTTTTGTTCCAAACCAACCTTCAACAATCCTGATCAATCAAATCCAATCAATCCATAATCTTGGGATATCCTTCCAAATCATTGTGTTTCTTAACACTATCCTTGCATTGTTGTGCATCAACAATAATGTTACCATCATCTATCCTGATCAATCAATCCTTGCATTATTGTGCATCCTCAACAATGTTATCATCATCAACCTCGATCAATCAAATCCTTGCATTGTTGTGTATCCTCAACAATGTTATCATTGTCATCAATCCATCGATCTGATCAATCAACCTTAGGTTGGTTTTTAGAAAAATCCCCAAATAGAGCACTAGTATCATCACACATATCCATATCCAAATCATCAAAATCATGTGAAAATCCAAAAACATCAGAAAATTAAAAAATCTAAAAGCATTCAAAACATATCAAAATCCAAAAACAAGTCAAAAATAGAAAACATCAAAAACATGACATCTGAACTACATCATCTTTGAGCTTAGACATAGGAAAGGCTAATCTTTGATCAACCCCTGAGACACAAAAACCCAAAAACATTCAAAAAAACAAAAAATCCAAATAAAATTGAAAAAAAACATAAAAATCCAAAAACATTCATAAAATCTCAGAAAACCCCAAAACATCACAAAAATTCAAAAATCAAAACATTTGTAAAAATCTCAAAAACACCAAGAACAACCTCAAAACATTTCAAAACATCAAAAACATCCAAATATTTAAAAAAATCCATCTATCTCATCTTGCTTGCACCCGCTATAATCAATCATTGATAATAAACTGATTGTCACCTTCATCCTTTGGCAAAAAAAATGAAAACAGCCACAACAATTAGTAAAAGAAAGGTTCAATCGTAAAATCAAAAGCAAACTTCAAACCTTTAAAATGCAAAATCAAACTCTTGATTATTCACAAACATATCAATCGAATTTATATCAACAACCTATCAATCAACTTATCAACCCATCATCATTTTATACAATGCATGCCCTAGGATATATCATTTTGAAAATGGACATCATTTTGGATATCACCTTGGATTCTTATCCTATCAAAACACATCCCTCTAGCTAAAGGTATGAAGAAAATTGGCTTGTTTGTGTACTTGATCTTTTCTTTTGATTTATCTTATTACGCTCATTCCAATGACCTATCAATGATGTCTAATCAAAGCAATTTAGAGAGATAGGAATGGGGCAATGATCATTATCTTTTCTTTGATGTGCTTGTTGGACGTTCTTGTAAAATAACTTGGAGAATACTTGCTTTGTTAGGTACATCCTAGCAAGGTTTCTGTATGTCAAGTGTGAACAAGAATACTCCTATTTGTTTGTTGAGTCAAAGTCCATCACACTAAGTACAACACCATCCTAGTTCTTTATACCTTGATGCATCGTACCTACGTGCGTAATCAAACATAAGGTAAGTATCCCTTTTAAAATCCCAATCCTTGATAAGCAAATCATTATCATCTCTAATAAAGTCTCGTTAGATCACAGACTTGTTGGACCCTCTTGTCATCATCTAATTTCTTTTTTTTTGCACTAACATCACGTCATGAATTGTTAATCATCATCACCAATGCATCCATCATGCATCCATCCTGCATCTACAAACCATCAACATTCGGCATATCATCTCACATACATAGTCATCATCATAATATAGATCTGTTAGTCTAAGCATCTCATAAATCATAAATTTGCATAAAAAAACAATTACATAATCATATAGGCATTATCGCATCATCATCTCATTGTCATCATCATCATAACCATCCATATTGAACCTTTTTATCACAAGATCGACCTTCAAATCAAATATTTTCGCTCGATCTCTCGAGGGGGCAATGTAATAGTGTACTTTCCATTGGGGTATCCAAAAGAAATTTAAAAAAATTGATTTTTTTATTGTGGCAAGTTTATTCTTTAAACCAATGCAACAAGTACATTGATTCAATGAGGGGCAAAATGTAGACACGTGAAATTGACATCATGCATTTAATTAGTTCATATTTTCCCATCAATTAAATAAACCAAGTTTAATTGATTTAATCTCTAAGGATCATCCATTTAAAATTAAATAAATTAACTTTATTTAATTTGATCCTATCATTATCCCCCTTAGCTAAATAAATCAAATATTTATTTAACTAAATATTTATCACCTTTCATCTCCCTTTGATTTGATCTAAGTCAAATGGGTCAAAAACATCTAACATCGCCTTAATTAATCTAATCCATGATTAAATGCTAATCTTAATCACTTGTATTCCCTAGATTTTTCCACTTGCACATCAAAATGCATTTAATTGATTTATCAAAAAAATTATTTACTTTCAACTTGCAATAAAATGGGAATATTCTCCAAGTTTGAATTAAAAAACAAGTTGACATGTACATCTAACAAGGCATTTAATAGGTCTTACATGGCTCTTACATATCTCTTGCACAAGTCAAACTCAACATTTAACTCTCAAATTCAAATATGAATCTCCCCCTCTTTGGCACATTGGCCAAAATGTGCTCATTCTTCAACCTATCACAAGTTGAGAAGTGGTTCCTTCCTATTTGTGGATCTTTAGTTCCACATCCTCCATGTTTGGAATTATTTTATCCTTCTTGGTCATAAATAGTGGTCTCCTCTATTTTTTTATTCCTCCACAATCTTAGCATTTCATCTCCACAATATTTAGATCTTTCTCCATATCATTGTCATTTGAATCCATCTTCAGAGCATTTTCATATCATCAATATCATGGAGCTTAGCAAAGGATTGGGAGAGGGTTCTTTCCATGGAAGCACCAATCCACTATGGAATAGAATTTGACTCTTGTTTTCTTATGCTTTCACTTAGCTTATTTTGATAACTTATTTTGTTTACATATATAACATGATCAATTATTTCATAGGGATGCTATATTTGATTTGCTTGATTTAACTAATATGACTCATGTTTGTTTTTTTTTAGCCAAATGCAGATTTAGAATCCATAGATTAAAAATGAATGTTTTTAATGGATTTTGATTAAAAGTGAATGTTTTTTGTGGATTTTGATTAAAAAAAGTGTTGTTTATGTATTTGTATTAAAAATTAGATAATTTTATAGATTATTGTGAAAAAGTAGGGTTTTTTGGATTTTTTTAAAAAACTAGGGTATTTTTATAATATTTTCATTTATATTATCTAATTTTAATTAGATTAATTACTTTTTAACTTTAATTAGGCATTATGGCCATTGAGAATGAGAATGCACAAATTCCACCAATTGAGAATGAAAATCCACCAGCTGAGTTCATCAAAATGCAAAAACGCTCCACCACCTCCATAGCCAGCAATTGAAGACTTAATTGGTGAAAAATTGGAGCAATTGAGGCACATTTGTGATGTTTATTAAAAAATCCATTGATTATCCCATATGTCAACCACATTGATAGAAATAGTTACAAATGTAGAAACCCTCTCCACCCAACATAATATCTTTCATTCATGGAAAGAAACCATGAGGGAATATTAAGCATGTGGATTGTCTTATGATGATGTGAAAATCTCCAAAAAAAAAAAGCCCAAATAGCCTCTTTATTTATTAGCCCCTGCACTGGTTTTCTAGTTAATGTTAACAAACCAAAACTTTCTATAAAATGGTGCATGTATAGGGGCATAGTAGATAACTTTTGGGATCATTGGTGTATGGTTTTTGATTAACCACCCAACAATAATCTTGATGTACCTTTTTACTTTATTAAAAAATTATACACTGAGATTTTGTTAGGGCATCATGTCAATTACTTTGATATTAAACCCTTCCAGGGCATTGGTGGAGGTATGCCCTAGGATAGGCTAGGGGCAATTAGAGTAGTCAGGCACACATATGTTCTTGTTCCTCTGCCACCTCTAGTACAACATCTAGATATTACGGAGGATGTGGCCACATAGACTATCTAGGCCATTCACTCTTTAAGTGGTCTTTTGGTTTCCCATGCTTCTTCAATAGATCAACCAAATTATGGTGATGTTGGGGATGGATCAAGTGCTACTACATCGTCCTCCTTAGGTCCAAATATTTGTGTGCCACATATTTGCAATATGTTCCACCAGATATGCTTGGTTCCTATTGTAAAGCCTGCTGAGCATCCATTAGACATTTCTGATTATAACATCTAAGATGTGGAGATTATAGCAGATCACATGCAAGGGAGTGGAGCACACCCTACAAAGTCCTCTCTTGCTAGAGAGGTGGACATTGGAATAGTTACACAGGTAACATTTAAGGTGTAAATTCATAACTTGCATTTTTTTTAAATGAATATTAATAAGAGATAGTATCAAGTACTAATATTTATTTACATGGTCTATGTAAGAATTTGCTATGAAGGTAGCCACCTAAGATCTAGAGGCATAATATGAAGCACAAGCAAAAGAGAGATAGAAAAAAGATGACAAGAATAAACTATAAATTCTATCAATAGAATAGAATGTAATATGATGAATTTTACATAGGAGACCCCTTGGTTATATAGCCAAGGTGAGAACATAGAAGGGCATAGGATTATGACAAGTGTCATAATCTTATGACATGAGACAAGTAGGAAAACTTATCACTCCACCTAAAGTGGGAAGGGATAATGTGATAATCACCACAAAAGGTGGAAGTGATGAAATAATGACATGTCAAGTCCACCAAAAGTGGAAAATATCCAACAACCTCATGTTGGTATTAATTGTTTTTCTACTGCGGCAACTTAACTCGAGACTGAGAATATAGTATCCTATCTCTCTTTAAAGGTTATCTTCAATAATAAATCACTGAAAATCACCCCAAGGTCTCTCGGGTGTTAGGTCATAACAATGCATAAAACAACTCAGATAAAATGTGAAATGCTGGTAATCACAATCGGACCTTACTACAAGCAAACTGTATCCTTTCAATTTATCAGATTTGACAATATGGTGATCTTGAATCCTAAATCTAACTGAATAATTAAAGAAACAGCAAAAGGTAGGGATGCAAGGAAGTAATAAAACTTAAACTACTGCAAGGACAAGCAATGTAAATGACATATATGTGGAATGGACCTATCTCAAATAACCAATTCATGATCGACCCACAATGCAATCTTACAAGAACAGTGCAATCTTCTGAGGTATTTAAATTTTCAAATCATAGACTTGCATCTACAATCGAACTTGAGCACACTGAATATACGGTCCAGGTTGACTTTACCAGCCTACTACAATCGGATAGTTACTAGGAGTATAGACCAGAGATAGCTACAAACATTCCAAATATGAAACCACAAACATCATTTATCCAACCAAAACTAATTTACTTATGAGTACTAAACCCTAAATCTTCAAGCAATTTAAAAGATAGAACAAAGGAACCATGCAAGATGAAATAACACAAAGGATTTCACCAAGAAAACCACAATGTCTTCAATTGTATTAATCACCAAGTGTTGCAACAATTCAACCATTCTGATACAGTATTTGCTTCAAGAAAAGACTAAGAAAATCTAACTATTGCTCTTGCTTATCTCTATTACTGCTTTTCTAATTAATGTCTCACCCTTACAATGAGGCAAGAATGCCTATTTATATCAAATTTCCCCCAAAACATGTCGGCCCAGCCAAACATTTTACAAAATAATAAAAACTGCCAAAACAGGTCGGCCAAGGAAACAAACTAAGGCACACATTTAATGCCATCATCCAAGTCGGCCAAGGCACAATCCTCAAGGAAGTCTAGTCCAATGCATGCCCCATGATAATAGGGAAGCACAAATCTCAAACTTGAGCATTAACTGCCACTCCCCTTGTCCTTCTTCTGCACTGACGTCCCTTGGACACTCGAGAATATTCTATCCAGCTCAGCAATAGGTGGCAATGGCAAAACCTTGAGCCGACATTTAATTGAATCTATCTCTTCCTTGGACCGCTCGACAACTTTATTCCAGTCTTCCTTGCTGGCCATGTATCTATCCATCACCGCCAAGTATGTGGCTGCATCATCAAGTAAGTGGGCGGTGACAGCTCCATCAGAATCCAGGGCATAAACCTCGTGCCACCACTCATTCAATTGCTCATGGCTCAAATATTTGGGAGCTATCTTCTTCCTCCCTGTCATTACCTCAAAGAAGGCAATGCATCCGTCATAAACTGATGTCAGGTCACCATCAATTGACTTCCTTCATTTTTGTATCTTCTTTAATGCCTTCTGTCTGATCTGCAATGCCTCGAACCACTCCCATGGTTCATCCAATCCGGAAGAGGGAAGGATTCCATCCTTAACCAACTGCTCTTTTCCATGCCCCAAGATAGTCCTCAACTTCTGCAACAGGAAATCTATGTCACCCTTATCCTGAGACAAGATGTGTTCCAACAGTTCTTTTGCCCGGACTGCATCCTTGCCCACAGACAAGATCTCCTTAATAGCACTATCCCCATTCGTCTGAACATCCATCAACCAGTCGTTAGTAGCTTGGGCGGAGGCCTTCATCTTTTCAATTCCGGAGATTGTCTCCCTAGGCAGAAAACCCAGAGTAGCAGAAGAGGATGGATGGAGAGACTGTAGAGGCCTCATTACCTCTTCTAAACATTTCCTCAATCTTTCATTTTCTCTCTTCAGCTCCCGTTTGGATTGGGTCTCCTTCTTCAGCCTGTCAACAATTATGGCACTCGACCCCTCAAACTCCTCAATGTCTTGCTCTAGGGAGGCCGGGCTGAGATTAATAGTTTGGACATTGTAGTCCTGGCCCGTTATATCATCCCTCATTTTATCTGCTGCAGGGGTGGCAATGTGAACTACCCTGTTGTGTGCTTCATCCCTTTCTACCCGGGAAATCACCTTAGCGACCTTCTTCTTCTTTCCTTTGCCGATCTGGGACAGCATTTCATCCCAATCCAACGGAGTGTCCTCAACAATTACTTGTTTCTTCCGGGCAATTTCCTTTTCCACCCAGTCCGGAGCTACAGGGTCTGTCCAGATTCCTTCTGATCTTGTTTCTCCCGGACCCTCTGTCACTTTCACTTCCTCTGCAGCTGTCACCTCGACCTCCTCCTCAGTTGTTGCTTTGTCATCCTCTTTCTCCGGACTCCGCTCGCCTCGATCAGCCTCCCCAAGTCCCAATTCCTGAAGCACTGGTGATGGAGTCCTAGCAGGTATGTTCTCCTCCAGCCCAGGTGATCTGCGGCCTTTCTCACTCTCCGGAGAATCCTCGTACTGCACCAGTGGAGAAGTGTGCCTTTCCTCTGTTTCTTCCTCAAGCTCGGCCGCTTCACTGTACCGTGTTCCTTCCTTGAACTGCTCGGCCTCCCCGCTAATTCCCTGTTCCTCTGGATTTTCCGATTCTGGTGCACTTAGCAGAGGGGAAACAGGCTTGTCCTGCTCGTCAACTGGTTGTGTTGGAGGAGAGTCCTTCTGCTGTGTCACATCTTTAGGAGGAGTTCTTGATTTTCTAGTATATACCTTGGTTTTCTCCCCTCCGGAGCTCTCCACATCTACAATTGGAGGTTCATCCTCCGAAGCAGTCTGTTCCTTCTTCTTGAGTGTCCTTGTAGTTCTTGTCTTCTTGGGTGGTGGAGGAGCATCCTCCTCTTCAGCCTTCTCCGTTTCTTCCTCATCCGAGGACTTGCTGATGGTCAGGGTCTTCTACCTGCGTTTGCCAATTGGTTTCCTCTTCATTGTAGGCTCAACCCCTTTAGGACCTCTGACTTTAATCTTGAATGGTGAGGTCTTTGCTGATTTCCCTTTGGGGTCCTCTTCCCCGGATTCTTCAGAAGTTGACATGGGGTTGAGATTCCCCATCAAGTCAAAGGTGCAAGCCACTTTAACATTCACTAACTCCCAGACTTTATGCTTGACCCAAGAAAAGGTGAATCTCAACACAGGAGCCATCAGGTCCTCCAATTCTGTCACTTCGGGCTCACTCCAATCAATGTCTGCAACTAACCTATCTTTTATGGGCTCGTAAACATGGTCCTGAACCAACTTTCCATCATCATCAAGCTGATCCAGAATCAGCTTAACATTGTATTGTCTAATGACTTCTACAGGCAGCCGGGAATACCTCTTCTTCCTTGCATCAAGGTCATCCTTGATATTGACCCAGTAGTCTTCTAAGTCCTCTTTATGCCTATATTCCCGGGTCGCCCTCTTTTGGGCCTCTCCTGTGATATCAAAGTTTATTCTCTTTGAATGGAAAGAGAATCCATAAGCTGCCAACTCCTCACCTGCAGCGTGAGCCAATTGAATAGATGGGCACACTTCCCCTACACCAATCCCAAGAGGGAAGTCTCCTCCGAATCCTGTCTTGTGCTTTTCTTTCTTCACAACTGCATAAAACTCGCAAATCTGGCGCACAACCTCCAACAGCACAATATGGTCAGTGGGATACTGAGGCAACCTGTAAGGGGCAACTGGACATCCATCAATCCAGAGGTAGGTGAATGTAGGGAACTAGATAAACCATGCTCCGTAGTTCTTGATTAGTCCCCTAGCTCCATCGGATAATCTGATATGTTCTGCATTTTGAAGTGTCCGGGTAATGTGCATTGTGAATGCATCATTTGTCCTCCTGTAATCCTTATGTCCCAAATGCAGCTCTGGATAAACCTCATAGATTATGCTCTGCCCAATGGTTCCCCTCGGAGTCAAGCCTTTGTATGGGTAGGAAAAGGCTAGCACATAAACAATGTAAGAAGACATATTAAACTTCTTTGCTTCCAGGACATTTCTCAGTTGTTTGTCAATCTCTGCACTAATGAGTCCTGCCCAGTGATAGTTTGTCCCCTGGCTCATCTTGGTGATCACATGGACCATCCAATTCTCCAATACCCCTGTAGTTCTCAGTCCGGCCACCCTGCTCAACAGTGTGATGGCATCATGCACATCCGACCTGAATTTTACCCTGTGCAGCTGTTTGGGCAACTTGGAGTGGTGAGATTTTGGCTTCTCCAGCCATGAATTGATGATCTGCTGAGCTTTGACTGGCTCATTCTCGTAATAGGTCCTAGCAGTGTCAATGTTTAATGCACATACTGAAGGAAGATCCGGCATGCTGAAGGTTCGCGCAATGGAAGCCGGACTGAAGTTTGCCAAGACTCGTCCCTCAGTGCTGACCACCATCTGGGTATCAAACGCATACTGTCTTGCACATTCCAAAATCAACTCATAGCACTGAATCACCGGAGGGAACCCTGACACATGCACTAATCCAGAGTTCATCATTCCTTGTCTCAAAGCTGACTGGTCCTTCTCAGCCGCTCTCTGCTTGAACTCCTCATAGCGCCAGGCGCCAACATTCATGTCAGATACCTCAGCCCACACGGAGGACACCCTGCTTTCCGGGAGCTGATTCTTCATATCCAGTCTCAACCGTTCTGTCTCAAAAATTGAAGATGCCCCTGCACCCCCTTTAGACTTCCCAGCAGCAGGTTTGCTTGATTCGGCCTACACATCCAAAAATCATCATTAGAATCCAATTATTATTCATATTCTAGTTCAAAGGGTTAGCACAAATCATATAAATCCATCAAAATTCATTGCTAACTACTAATCCATCGAGATCCGGAGAAATTAGACAGTCCGGGAAAATCACGCAATCCGGGAAAATACCGTCGGGGCGGAATTTCGGAGAAATCCGACCCAGACGGATTCCTGCTGCCAAAGCATCGTTAATCATATAGATCATTAGTGCAAACAGAAAATCAAAGGATAACCATTAAATTCACTCATTAGCAACAAGAAATAATCATTAGACAATCGTTCCACCAATCCTATCATCAAATTATCACAAAGAACACAACCAGACAGGAAATCCAGAAAAATCCGGATGGAACAAATTTTCGCGGACAGCTCAAAATGCACCGGAAATAACCCCAACCAGCGGAATAAGCCCAAACCGGGAAAATCCGAGAGTGAGGAAATTCCGCGACGACCTCAGAAACCCGAAAAACGACGAATGCGAACCAAAACTTGAATG
Organism: Sequoia sempervirens; assembly: GCA_007258455.2. NCBI lineage: Eukaryota > Viridiplantae > Streptophyta > Pinopsida > Cupressales > Cupressaceae > Sequoia > Sequoia sempervirens. The sequence goes on from VDFB02359735.1 coordinate 10,493, forward strand.
ATCACAGGATCTTCCCTACCCGAGCTCGAATGATCCCAAAACCGACGATTAAGCAACAAGACCCATGGTGCAAAGGATTTAGACCCCTCGAAAGCACGCAAAGGATGAATCTCCACATCAAAATAAAGATGCCCTAATCCGAAGGATCAAACCACCCGCCATTAAAACCAGAACAAGCTTTAAGGTTTAAAGATAATAGCTAAGGATTTACCTAAAGCCGCCAACATGGTACGGGGCAAGGGCCGCTCAAGCACAATAAAACCTTCGTTCTGGGCCAAACACCAAAGGAAACCCTAATTTCGCACAATGACACATTTCACACCCAGAACAAGCAAGCAATTCGACCCAAAATCTCGTCTAAAGGATATCATCTCACAGACAAATGGAGTTCACAAGGCACGAAAAATGGGGGTTCCATAATAAAATGGATCAGACTACGACTCTATAAATACAAAATCAAAATCAAATCAAAAGGGCCAACCCAAATCCAGCGATACCCAAGGCAAGAAACCCTTAATCACCACGCAAGCAAACGGAAGGGCAATGAATACATACCATGGATCAAAGCGAACGGAATTCGAGCTCAGAAAATTGACCAGGCGGCAAACACGTCCAAGCAATAGAAATACTAGCACCAACACTCAAGCAATCCTCGCGCAAACAACCCAGGATCAATTCTCAAAGCTTCAAATGAAAATTCTAAATCGCCAGAGCAAATCAAGTGAATAGGTGAACTCAGAATGATGCTCAAAATGCCCTAAATTTGACCTTATACCCACACGAGGCAAAGTGCAACCGTGTCGCGGGCGAACATTTACGACAGAGTCAGGAAGCAGGAGCTAGCGAATTTTGGAAAATCCCAAAATCGCGAAACCGCGGTCGCGAAATCGCAGCCAGGAAATCCCGGAAGATGAGGATTTTGGCAAAATCAGGAAAATCAACGGGGCGGAGAAAATCCACGAGAGTCGGTGGCTTGGGAATGGAGAGAATCCGGCCCGAGCGGACAAGGAACCAAAGCGGGAAAAATCATGACGGAATCCGAATCAGGAGTAAAAGCAGGACTGGCCAAAAACCTAATTTCATTCAATTCAAGGGAGGTCAAGCGAACCAAGACCAACATGTCAAGACCCTAGAATGTCATCAGATAGAACCAAAGTCAGACACCAAGAGGATTCCTCACCAGAATTAGAGTGTCGCGAAAAGCTACAACACACATCTCTTCCTACAATAAGATAAAAAAATACCAAGCAATCAAAGATTACTATTAAAAATACTCTACCCAAATACTAGGATCAAAGATGATTAAGCTTAAATACAAAATAAAAAGAAGCAAGGTGCAGAAAACAACTTCCTACAACAATCTAATGGGGAGAGTAATATGAAAATTTAAATCTTTCGACTATATAAAGTAGAAACATATGTGAACATAAAATATGCAATATACCATAATATAAGATGTACATGGAGAAAACACTTTCAAGAGAAAAACCAAGAGTCCAAAGTAGACCAATGTATTATTTAGTAAATTAAAGGAATACAAAACACTTGCAAAATAAGCTATTATAAAAGTTTCACCAACATGTAAATCTAGAGTTTATCTAGCAATATAAAAATACCTATAAATCAATCATACAAACTACAACTCTAAGAACCAAATAAATATTTATGACGTACAAACTAGAAAGACACTATGTTTTTGGTTTGGGAAAACTGTTTGCATACCCATGAGAGGTATGACACTCGAATGTGTAATTTTAAATTCCAAGGCCCCTTCTCAGTCTTAGTCCTCTTGGCTATTTTTAGCATATTCCTTACACAACTTACATGTCATAACTTGTCATATTTGACCACCCAAACATGGACATCCCAATTTATCCTCATTCAAACATTCAAAATACATTCCATAACAAGTGTGCCAACCTATCATAATGAAAAATTTGAGCTAGGACAAATAGAATCCTAAAAAAAAATATACACAAAATACTACGTGCTTATATTCCCTCATATATTTTTCAATACATTTTACATATTTAAATAGGAGTTCCATCGTGTGTATTATAGGAGTGTTCCTATAACCACTCCCTAGCATAGATGAGTTGTTTTAACAACTCATAATACAAACAAATAAACCACAGCCAAATAACAAATAATAGTCTACAAAATTGATGTAATATTCTCAACATGTAATGATAACCCCCCCCTTATATGCTCTTACACATCATAGATTTTGTCATATGCAACACGCTTCTTGATGACCTTACACACACCACAATATTTCCACACATGGACGATCCATGTCACCTCAAAGTGGGATACCTAACTCCTAATGAAAAGACAAATCCCACTAAAAAACAAAGTTGAGTAAGCTCCAAGTGAGATCACAACTCTCCACAAAAAGACAAAATAACAAATAAGATAAAATATATTAAAAATTATTATGAATGTAAGATTGAAACACCCGTTTCCAACAAGCATGTCACCAAAACTCAAACACCTTAATAGATAAGATATAATTGAATTTTATGTCTATTCAATATTAGAACTCTATCTTTACACCCAAGATATTATAGAATCAAGTCAATAATAAAACCAATCTTTAGACCCAAGATATTATACCACCCAAACTTGGACATCCCAATTTATCCTTATTCAAACATTAAAAAGATGCTCCATGAAAAGTGTACCAACCTATCATAATGTCAAAAAATTGGGCTCAAACAAATAGAATCCTAAAAACAATTATACACAAAATAATGTGTTTATATTCCCTCATATTTTGTCCAATACATTTTACATATGTATAGGAGTTCCATCTCCTATATTATAAGAGTGTTTCTATAACAACTCCCTAACATAGATGAGTTGTTAAAACAACTCATAATACAAACAAGTAAACCACAACCAAATAAAAAATAATAACGTGTGGGAATGATGTAATATTCCCAACACATAATGATAACCTCCCTCTTATACACTCTTACACATCATAAAAATTTTCATATGTAACATGCTCCTTGATGACCTTACACACACCACAAGATGTCCACACATATACAATCCATGTCACCTCAAGGTGGGATACCTAACTCCTCATGAAAAGACAAAATTCACTAAAAAAATGAAGTCTGGTAAGCTCTAAACCACAACTCTCCATAAAAAGACAAAATAACAAATAAAACAAAATACATTAAAAATTAACATCATGAATATAAGATTGAAATGCCTATTCCCAACAACCTTGTCACCAAAATACAAACACCTTAATAGATAAGATATTTTTTTTTTTTATTGAAAAAATGTTGATTACAATGAATTGCATTAAAAACTGCATGAAAACTTTAAAAAACATAAAATTCAAGTATATCTTATCTATGTCCATAGATAAGATATACTTGAATTTTATGTCTATTCATATTAAAACAATATCTTTTTGACCCAAGATAAATTATAAAATCAAGTCAATATTAAAGCACATCTTTAGACCCAAGATACTTCAAGTACATGATATATATACATCTATAAATGTTATCTAACATGATCAACCATTTAATTTAAAATGTAGAAGAGCCCACAAAATAAAACTATAGTTCATAATACATATTATAGAATCTAAACTATAGGTTAACCAAATTTCATTCATAGGCTTACATCTCTAGGTAAGTTTAAAAAATTAAAGAATGGCCTAGTATAATTCAAAGACATGGTTACATGAGTAAAATTAACTTTTTTTGTGTGTATTAACTCTAGAATTAAAATTATAAAGAAAGTGAAATAAAATAAAATGGGGAAATGTGTCAGCAATGGGTTAAGTGTTGCATAGTTTAACTCTTAGAATTTTTTTTTAATAGTTCCTCTAGATCATACGATATAAAGACTCTTTTAAAACATTAATTTAATTAAAATTTTATGACTTCTGTAATTTGGAGAGCAATAAAGAGATTATGATGAATGATTTAAATTTGAAGTTTAGATTATATTTTATTTTAATTTATACTAGAATTTGATTCAATTGTACAATTTTTATTCAAATTAATGTTTAGTCTTGTTTGTTTAAAAGACATCATGAAGTTTGATATTAAAATGAAAATATGAAGTCTAGAAAATTATTGCTAAAACAATGGGAACAAGTATTTTTAAGAAGATTATTTTAGATAAAAAATGTTGATATCTTAGGAAATCAATTTTTAAATTTTGAGTTGTGTCAACCGATCTTATTTGAGAAAATTTTACTAATGAAATTGTGTCATTCATTTTTTTCTAATTTGATACTTGTGTAAAGGAAAATTACAGCGAGCTTGTCTTTGAGCTTGTTTCAAATGATTATCGCATGACTTGGAGAGCTACAAATAGTAAATTCAATATTCTTCTTGACCATCAGATCACAAAATCAAGGATTAAACCAAAAACACTACATTTTAAATACATTTATAAATTATAATCAATTTTTGAAAAAAAAATGAGTTATTTATCTAAAAGATGAGCTAAAACTTTGTAAAATGGTTGGAAACTCATTTTTCTTAATGCAATTTTAAGACTTGTTAGATATTTTTCTCTTTTTAAAAATTTTCCAAACATGAGTGGTGATTTTTATGCTTGTTTTTCTATAATTCAATTGAGTTTGACCAGTAAATCTCCACTTATGCTTATCGAAGAAATATTGGAATCAAAAACCTTGAAGGACTGTGTGTTTGATCTACATGAATATATAGTGATCTTATATATGCCTCTTCTTGGTGTTCTCTCCTCTTGATAAATACACCACTTTGTTTCCATAAGTATTTGAAATAATGATCAAAGTTTGTTTCTTACAAGTTTTATCTTTGAAATAGGGCTAGACCTATCAATATAATGGTGTAATCTTATTCTTTCTCTCTTAACCCTTCCATTTTGTTAAATTTTTATACCCCACAATCTAATTAGGATTGA
>VDFB02359737.1:0-26647 GCA_007258455.2 Sequoia sempervirens
AATTGTTTAAAATTTTTTCTGATTTTAATTGGGGTTTGCCAAGCAATACAAGAAATATGGATTTTTTGCAAATTAATAATATCAAACAAATGCATAGAACCAATAAACCAGATTTTATTAATGCTTCAAGAAATACATATTAATCATACCCGGAAACCAACAGCATGAATTGCAAATCTGAAAATGAACAGAGCAGCAATCTAGAAACCATCAAAACGAGACGCCACACCTCAGAATTTTGAGTATCACTCCTAGTAATTGCTACAGTTCTTTTACTAAACCCTAGATGCCTCCTTTTCAGCTGTTAGCAGCCCTAAAACTTAGGCAATCTGAACTGGAACACTCACGCCCAACATGGAGTTGTACGGCCTACATAAGGGTTCACACATGCTAGCAATAAAGTGATCAATCTGCCCTTAAACCTCACTTGTAGCTTATGAAAGGACAACAGCCATAATAACTAGCTAATCAACTTCTGATCTGACAATGAAAACCTCTGTATTTGCTGCAAATGAATTCCTGTAAAACCAATGAAGCCCTGGTAATAACCTCTATGTGAGATTCTCTCTGAATGTCCTTGGGTGATCTATCACACCTATAGGCATTGTTCTCTCTGAGGGTTTTCATACTCAAAAAGCTTCAATCTTCAAAACCAACAAACCCTTGCTCAGTTTCTCCAATTTGAACAAGTTTAAATAAAATGATCAATGATAATGAAAAAGCAAATGCTTTTTTGCTTTTATACTCTCCAAATCCCCACTTGGCCAAATAATCATTAAAAAAATATTTGCTTTTGATGCTTTTAATATAATAATTAATAAAGCATCATTAAATATAATACTTTATTAATTGCCATTTAACCCCTTATATCACCTTATAACAAAATCATCATTAAATAATAATATTATTAAAGTCAATTAACTTTAATAATATAATTAAATCATTAATTCCCAAAAAAATAACCAACACTAGCTAAAAAGAATGATCCAATCACATTTTTTGAATGTAGGCATGATGACGACTGATCTAAGCATGACTTACTATCAATAGTAAGTATAGGCAATATGACCAAGTGATTTACTAAAAATAGTAAGTGTGGGAGAAATCGACCAAGATGACCTCCAAAAGGCCCACCACCAAAACACTAAGTCGTAGAGCAAAAGAATACTGAGATAAGCATCAAAAATCCTGTTGACGAACCACATATTACTCTCAAAAAGGTCCCCTAAACATCCCATTAGCCTACGGGGACAAAATAGTAGGCTAACTGCTGCAAAGATACTGATCCCAGAAAAAGGGGGACATTACAAGTTGTTAGGCAAAAAATTTCAACCAAATCTTGACCAATTAAGTTAATTTAGGAATAGGAATCAAAAAGTGCAAGAAAGCTTAGAATTCACTCCAAAAGTGCAATAATTACTTTTAACCTCTTTATCCTTTTCAACAGAAATAACAGAGTTTTCTCACCCCTTTTACCTTGCTTATGAGGGTTCTTCTCAACTTGCAGCTTCCAACATGAGGATTCTTCATGACTATCCTTACACAATGGTCACAACGTATAAATTTCTTATCAATGCCACTGGAATTGACCTTCTTTGTCTAAGAATGACAAAGTCTGAAAGTCCTACAAGAAGGATTGGGGAATTGGACTTGGAGGGAAAAGCATGCTAGGACAAGGAAGTTTGGATGTCTAACGGGGACAAAGGAAAGTGGACTTGGGTAGAGAGGCATGCCTAGAAGGGGAACTCCAAAACATTGAAAATCTAACAACTTGCAAACACTTTAGATAAAATACCACAAAACACTCCATACTTAGAATATTATTGGAATTTGGCAATTGCTAGCATAGAATTGGTACAGGGGGAAAAAACAAGGGGAACACTGAGGCAACATTGGCAAACAAGGACTCATTTGGTATTTTCTCATATCAATTATCAATAGTGGGTCAAATAGGGTCAAGACACACAAAAGGGATGGGACTCAAGTAAATTTTTGCACTACATATCTAAATACCAACACCATAAATTGTGGCAAACATCCCTCAACAATTCGTCAACAAAAGATATGTTAAAAAGTTAAGAGAAGATTAAAAAATAAATTTAACTTGGTAGAATTAACAATAATTTGTTGGAGAAATAGAGAAAAAAGCACACCATGAAATAATGACCCCAATATACCTTGGAGAAACCACTTCACATAAAAACACCTACCAGAATGTGAGTACTTCTCACTTAGAATCACTACAATGGCACTACAAACTAGTCTATGCCACTTAGGCTTGAAAACAAACAAGAAATCAACTAGATTTTGACTCTAAGATCCTTACAATCTCCCAAAAACCCCATAGCCCTGCTATGTTGCTTGCAATAGACACTAGGACCATAGAAAATTTGCACAAATGCTATACTCTAAATCCCCAATTTGCTCTACTTGATTCTAATTTTAGCTTAATATGAATTTTTCAAGTGTTACAAAGCTGCTGGAAGCCAAAAAGATTGAAGAAACATGCCAAAACCAAAGAGTTTCCAAAAACTAAAATGTCATAAGAAACCAAAAACATGCATATGAACTTCTTGTTTTCTATAGAGAGGCACTTTCATTTTCACTACCTATTGCAGCCAATGCTTTTGCCACTCTGAGAAAAATACAGAAATCTAGAATTTTTCTCTTCTCCCAAAGTTTGCATTTTGATGTCCCATACCATCTAATGCAATCCTCAATGTCTAAGTGCCTATCTACTATTCCAAACTCCTCAAACATCTCGTGAAGTACAAAAACCAGATCCTTTTACAAATCATCCACACATTTTCTCGTTGCAACACCATCTTCTCAAAAAAACAATAGCCCCTTTCTTTCCCACAAAAGAAAGGCTAGGGATACATGTTAATTAAAAAGGGCATTTCAAAATGAGGCAAGGGACATTACAAATGAGCATAATGTGCTTTACATTTATGCCAAAGGGCTTCCTTTCAACCTTATAAGATCACCATATTGGCAGGAAATTGTGACAACAATTAATCAAACACCCACAGGTTATATAGGTCTTCAATAAAAAAAGGTGCATACAACCCTATTCACGAAGAAAACAGATTTTTTAGAGACGTTACTATAACCAATTAGGGATTCACAGAAATTCCATCATTCCTAATGGATGAAACGATTGCAAAAATAGGCCCTCAATTTATGAATTGAATGAGCCCCAATAAAGTGTTTCCAAAGGCAATTGGTTATGGATGGCAAGTGAAAGATGCAAAAGTCATTGCCAACATCTTCATAGAATCAATTGAGATGGTGGGTGTTCAAAACATTGCCCAAATCGCAATAGACAATGCTAAAAATTGTGGGGCAATAGGTTTATTAGTTAAGGCGAAATATATGCATATGTTTTAGACACCATTTTTTTTCCACTCACACAACTTGGTGATGCAATTGGTTGGAAAAAAAATCAAGTGGATCAAAGAAATTTACACTCAAGCTAAGGAGATTTGAATGTTTGTCGACAAATCATAATATGTCACCAGGCATCTTCGGGTCCTCCAAGTTGGGGTTGTTGAAAGTAAGTTTATGACATTTTAATATTTTATTTTTTAATTTAATTGAAGTTTGTTATTAAATTTCAATCTTTTTACACCATAGCAGGCCCAAAAGGTCAAGGCATTGGACTTGGATGATGATTGGTGGGCTCGTGTTGATTATCTTTTAAGTTCCACTAAACCAACTATGAGTATAATCAAGTAATTAATATGGATCAGTTGTTTTTAAAGTGACACATATGAAGGCATGGATTCCATGATAGCAAAATAAAGGTCATAATAGCAGCTAAGAAGAATAACCCCATAGAAACGTTTTTCAAACAGATGCAAAGTATTATTTTCTAGTGCTCAAACAAGATGACCACACCCTCGTATCTCCTAGCATTTGTTTTCTTACCCAAATATTACACTACGAAAACACTTTGATTGCCCAAGAGGGTGGCACCATATAGAATTGTTGAAGTTAGTGATGTGTACAAGGCAACATTCACTAGATTCTTCCCAGATCTAGATGTACATGACACAATCATGGGTGAGTTTGGCAATTTCATAACTTCAAGAAATCATGATCTTAGCACCCTTCAGGACAAGTACAGGAAGGATGGTTATACATCATGGTAACTCCATGGCCTACAATCAAAGTTTTATCACAAGTATGCATCTTTTATTTTTAACTTTCTTGCTTTTCTTTGGCAGCTATATATTAGATTTTATAATTGCAAATGTTATATGGCTTTGTCTCCAATCTCAACAAATTGCAAGATCTATTTCAACTAAGTGGAATTGGAGTACATACCCATGTACCTTCTCTCCCTCTACATTATATATGCATATTGTATGGCTGAACCCAACCACATTTAACCAAAGGAAAACAAATTGCCGTACTGGCAAACGTGAATCGTCAGCTTACCTGTAACTCATAATTCTGAATATATTTTTGCTGCAACTTATCCTATTATAAACTCTAAGCAAAAACCATTCCCAAAAAATTTCAAGTAAGACAAATTGGATGTCATCCAAAAAAGTTTCTGCATTCATTATATTTATGTATGAAGTCATCTATTCATAGCTTTGAGTTTTGTTTTAATGGATTAGCATCACCAATTTCTGATGGAAAACTACAAAATTAAATGCATGTTTCCTGGTAACACTATATATAACTGCTCAATCAAAAATCATACTTTTATACAGAAATGTTGTCTTGAAAAGCAACAAAGCTTACCCAATAACCCTTCCATATTGACCTTGACCACCACTTTGTTTCTTATGAAGATAATCAAATTCAGCACGTTGCGTGATAGTCTCACGAAAGTTGACTTGAGGTTTCCCAACTACAGCTTCAACCTAAATCATCCCAATGGAGAAAATGGGCACCAGCAAAGTAAAAATATCATCAGAATTCATTCTTCAGTTGAAGGCATAGTGAGAAGTAACAAATTTATGGGATCAGGGCAAAAGAGAATACTTTATATTCCCTTTTAATGCGTTCCACATAAATGTCCAAATGGAGCTCTCCCATGCCAGAAATAATTGTCTGTATAAAATACACACAAAATATTGTTTCAAAGAAAGTTAAAGCAGAAGTCATTGGAAATTGATGTTTTGAATTCAACTGACATTACCTGACCGCTGTCTCTATCCAAGCCAACTCGAAATGTTGGGTCTTCTCTTTGAAATCGATTCAAAGCTTTTGAGAACTACAATGGTAACATAGAGAAACTTTTTAGATGATGTTGAAAATTTCTCGACATATTTATTACACTAGAACCATTCAAAAAGACTAAAACCATTGGAAGTTATACAAAAATAAATTTCAAAAAAGATTTTTACTTGTCCTCCCATGTCTTTGGATGCAGGTGCAATTGCCAGAGACATTACAGGCTCGGGAACATTCATAGATGTCATAGTGTACTTTACAGAACCATCAGTAAATGTGTCACCTATCCCACCAGTCATCATATGAGTAGAAGATATATAATATTGCAATAATGCTATATGCTCGTGTGACAAGACATTATTCTCCCATCATTTAATAAAGTTTACTGAAACCATTTGTACAGTCTATAATAGATCTACCTGATGCACAGTCCACTCCAAATACAGCTACAATTTCTCCAGCATGTGCTCTTTGAATATCCTGAAAATAATAAATCAAAAATTTTAGTGTATGCATCAATGAATATCAAATCTTTTATGACAGCCAAATGCATCTGTTATTTGTTATAAATATTTTCTTTCAATGGACAAATACCAGAAAAGAATATTGCTTTATGTTACAAGAGCTCCAATATACAATCTAGCAGAACATGAACCTACAATCACTCTTCCCTACTGAACAGATTGCAACCATAAACTGTTTATTAGTTCAATGACTTATCAAAATAAGTAAAAAAATCATTTGCAAGCTATGTAGCTCTTTGCAAAGTCAACACCATGAACAAACCTCCATATCATCAGCATGCATCCGTACAAGGCGAGGAACCTGTGTAAGAATCAAACAATTAATAGCTTATGATAGTTATATATTGAGAAGAACTGTGAAGACAGTATCAAAATATACACAACCTCCATAAAACCCAAAACAAACTAAGAATATCTTTCAGATTCCCTCTGCTTCCATTGCACAATCAAGAACTGTCTGGAGAAGCTAGTGTGAAAAATATTGAGAATGGAACATCTCAAACAATTGCTACATTTTAGAAAGCTCTGTCACAATAATTGTATCTCAGAGTTCTGAAAATGTGCCAGAGACATAAAACATAGATAATAAACTTGCAGAAGATAAAAACGTGAAATATACACAAGGCACAAAACACACAAGACAATAATATCAGAGGTAAGTGTTGAACTTTCGTTTTGCAGAAAAAAATCACTTGTAGTTACGAAGTAAATGGCTCAAACAAAATGCTCAACTGAGCTCAATTCATCTTATTAATTAACATTTGTGTCCTCCATACTTACCAGAAAGTCCTTTCATTTTCGTTAACTATACAAAAAAATAATTAGTTTCTCCATATATCTGGTAACATCAAAAGAAATTTTGCTTCCACTACATTTATTAACTTTTAAAAATTGGTGTATTGGTTATATACCTCATAACCCTACCTGTAGCAATGAATAAAAACTAGCAACAGTCAAACACCTAACCAATCCCTAAACACATCAAGGTTGAAGAATACTCAATTCCAACAGCTTTTCACCACAGAAAAATGCCGCATGAACTTTTTCTCAATTTCTAGAGAATTGAATATCAATTGCCTAAGTTACCGGTTCAGTTTCAGGTTCAAGTCCAGGTGTGATTGTTCGTTTCGCCGGTTTGGTCAAAAAAATTTGGGATTTGGGTACGTTTTGGGTTCGTCCATACAAATATATATATAAAAATTACATCTATAAAGGTTTTTAAAAAAAGTTAAATATAATATATATTAATATTAATCTCACTATAATTATAACATATTAATATTCATTAATATATATAATATTTTAAGAAAATAATATATTAAATATATTTTAATTTATAATGTTTTAAATAGAATATTTAAATATTAATATTAATGTGACTTTAATTATAACATATTAATAATTATATATTTTAAATTTTTAAATAAAATATATAAATATTAATATTAATGTGACTCTAACAGTAATTATAACATATAAATATTCATTAATATATTTAAAATATATATATATATATATGAAAAATTATATATTTTAAATAAAATATTTAGACTTGTAAATGTTAATATCAAAAAATAAATAAACATTTTAAAATTGAAATATATATTATTATTTTAAATGTTGTACCCCGATACTTCGTAGCTGTAGCAGGAAAGGTAAGGATAGGAATCAACAGACAAAGGGAGGACGGTAGAACAAAGCACATCGAGGAGCAGGACAAAGGGCTCGAAAGAACAGAGACACCTTCAACAATGACACGAAGAAAAAACGAAGACATTAATTGCATTACCAATCACCAGGGACCATCTAGGAAGTATTATGGCGGCAGCATTGGCCAGAACACATCCAAACAATTATGTACCGTCTTTATTCCTTCTGCAAATCCGAACAGCTTTTCTGGTGATTTATTTAGGATTTTAAAAAATTTGCAAACCCTGTGAAAAAAAAAACGTTCAAAGTCATGGAAAATTCTCCCAAGGTTGTCTGGGTCAAACCCACAGTCTAGTTTTTGAACCCACAGGCTGATTTTCGAACCCTGATGGAACCCATATCGAACCGAACCAGTATTTCGAACCCATGTCATTTCGAACCCAAACCAGAAGGCAAAGGGCAGCGAACCAATAAATTAGTCAATTGGAGACCACATCTGGAAAGCATCCCAGATAAATCATCTATCTACCACTCACAACTCCTTAATAAATATATCTCAAGCCTTTCTTCAGGAATACAGATCTTGCTGTCTTTTCCAAAGGATACATTTACATGACAGCTTTATAAGAGCACGTACATTTAACAACATTGAAGATTCGCAAGCATCGTGTGCATAGTTAGAGCACATGGGTCAAAAGCAGATAACTATGTCAAGCGAGATACACGCCATTCCCAGTGTCACAAGCACAATATGAGATATGCATTCCAATGCAAAATCTTAAAATCATATGCTCATTTACAATTTTTAGTTTTCACTGTTGATATTAGTGAATTCAAAATATCAGGACTCTCTACTTCTACTACACATTTGCAACCAAAAAGAGCTCTCCTTGACATCTAATGTTTGCAATTCAATTACACCAGATTATTTTTTACAAATGCATGATCAAATTATTTGAGTTGAAGCACACACCAAACCTGGACCAGTAAAGACTTTACATAAATGAAGAACATCACATATACAGTTGCATACTGTTAGCACAAATTCATTTATACACCAGTTTGCGTTATGTTAGTACCCAAATTCACTACCCCTAAAAACTTGTGTTTAATCATATTTGTAGCCAAATGTTAGGTCATACTAGTCAACTATGTTATCTTCCCTCTCAAAATGATTAATTCCTTAGCTGTCATTCTTTATTGGTTTACTAACAATGCATGTAGGTTGCTCACCACAAAAATTATCAAGTTATGAATCTTGAAGGAGGCTCCAACTCCAACACCAACAAAGGAATGAAAAGATGAAGTTCAAAGAAAGAATATGATGGCAGATAACAAGCAAAGACAGGAAGGATTGAGGCTAAGACAAATCTTCTCCAACACATTGGGACAGAATCATATATGAGGATCATCTTCCATGCATAAAGTTGTCATTTTGTAAGGTTAGATATTCAAGACAGTTTCAATCAAGTCAAAAGATCACATTTTCTATTTTTAGAAAGTTTCTAAAAAGTTGCTTTTTGCTTTTTCAGTGTCCCAAATTGAGGAGAAAGCATGAAAATCACAACTTTCTATTTTTAGAAAGTTGTTTTTGCTTGTTCTATTTTTTTTTGGCAAAAACCAATAGACGGCAATGGCAAAAGGTCGACGGTACAAATTCAAGTTTCATCAACCGAAAATAGTTTCAAGGGGCGATAAAATGTTTGAAATTTCATCTGAGTCAATGGTTTTATGGCACAACAATTGAGAATGAAAAAATGAAGCAATTTTAATGAAAGATTAAAAAAATATTGGGAAATTTTTCAAAAACTCATCAAAAAGCACTCCAAGTGCCAATGCCTTGTTTATTATTAGTGTCCACATAAGCAAATCCCAAATGAGAATCATAAAAGTAAGAATAAAAACAATTGGGCGCCTAAGTTTCTCTAGGCACCAAAATAGCATGTTCTTCTTACCAAAACAAAGATAGAAACAAAAGAAAAGTAGTACCCAAATTAGTATATGGACTCAAGTGAAGATCAGAAGGAAAATAAAGTGAAATAAAGGAGGAAAAGAAATGAATCTCAGCCCTTCATTTAAAGTGATGCCCAAGCCAAGATTGAAGATCAATTGAAGTGAATTAAAGACAAAATCAAAAGATCAAAACCCTTGATTCAAATGGAAACTCAAGATAAGAAGAATATAAGTAATATTTTATATTATTTTCAAAGGATGAGGCTAGAAATGGTCCCAAAGCAATTACTTTTATTATTTTTAAGCTTCAAGAAGCTATAAGTAGAAGGTTATACATATGTGTCATTTACACATACAATGTAATGAGAATTGATACCAAACCTATGCTCCAAAGACTATCATCAAAGTTCAAGGTCAATTAAATTGTTAAGTGTCTATGTAAAGAATACAAAGTTGATCTTGCTTATGCCACCAAGATTTTCATTCAAGTCCAATCCCAAGCATTGTAATCGTTCAAGGAAGAATCCAATCAATAAAAAAATGTGTTAACTTTGTGTGACACTGGTGTTTGAATCTATGAAGCAGTTTTGAATGCTTTGTGATAATTAATCGTCTTCATCCTTTCTTCTTCTAAGTGTTATTGTTTCCATTTGTTATGGTTTCTTCAAGATCAAATTAATCATTGATACAACTCCAAGGATATTTGTTTTAATCCTCAAATAGTATTTTTGTTTATGTTTTAGCTAAGTTGCCGGTTCTGGTTCCGGTTCCGGTTCGCCGGCTCGACAAATTTTTTTGGGGGGTGGGTTCGGTTCGTTTTGAGTTCGTTAGTACAAATTACAAAAAAATGTAAATATATATATATATATGCAGCCTAGAAGCATGAATTAGGATTAGAATATCACATAACATCATATAAACAACAAAACCACCATAAACCTGAATGTCATTTAAAACATGCATGATATATATTCATTGTTCAAACTTCAAGTTCAATATTACAACACTTTTAAAGTTTTAATCATCAAATGGATTCTCTAAATCATTTAATCATCCATATCAATGTCAGCATTTACATTAGATGAAGTAGGAAGACTAGATGAACCACAAGTAATGCCAATGGCACCATCACTAGCACTAGTATTGTGCCCATGCTCCTGTTGGATATCCGACTCCTCATATGCAATATGGTGGGAATTGCAAGCATCCAAGTCAGTATCTTCTAGCACTATATCCCACAACTTTGTCTCCCCTTCCTTGTAGTCAAGTTGTTTGTGTGAAAGGAGATGCAAGTTGGAATGCACATATACTAAGTTCTCCGCTTTTTTTAGAGCAATTTATTGCGGTTTACTAAGTGGATGAAAAAATATGTGCTCCAATTCCTCTCAGATGCGGATGAACTAGCAACCTATGAAGACAAAGTAAACAATTGAAAAATTATAAATGAAATTATGAAATTTTTAAAACTAAAATATGAAAATTTATTATTCTTACTTGTGATAAAATTTTGATTGCAAGGGGCTGCAAATTTTGGAAGTATTGTCCATGGAAGTACCACCAACTATGAGCATCCTTTAAGAACCTATCACGGGTGGCTTCAACATCTAGATCATTTGAGTGCACAAAACCAGTGAACTCATTCGTGACTACACTTCGCAAATCTTGATCAGGGAAGAGTCTTACAAATGCTGCCTTTTACCCTTCAGCCACTTCTAAATCTCTATATGGAGGAAGCCTTCCTGGCTGTGAAAGAAGCTGACTGCTATAGTATTTTGGATTCAATGCAAAGGCAAGAAGGTGTAATGGAGTTATCATTTTGTTCCATCTTTCTTCAACAATTGTTTGCACTTGTTTGAAGAAAGTCTCTTCAAGGTCTTGCTCTCTTGCATTTATGGTGCACTTGATATTCTCAAGCATTGAGTCTATACCATCATATATCTCTCCAATGCATGGCTTGTCCATGTCAGTATAGCGAATCATACTCAAAACAGGCTCGGTGAAGCTAAGGAGATACTCCACACGATCCCACCATGAGTCATCTAATATCATGCTCTTAATTCTTGTTGCTCTTTCAGTGCTGCTTTGCCTCCATATAGACCAATTGGTGCTAATCACCATGCTAGAAAGTGCTTGCCTAACTTTCACAAGTCGTCTCAAGACAATTGTATTCGAGGCAAAGCGGGTCTCTGCAAACTATTGCAAATTAAAAAAATAGTTAAAATTTAAAAATAAACTTTAAAGAAGAATTTAAATTAGAATGCACAATCAAATTATGAAAATCAGAAAATGACAAATGTAAATATTACTTACCTTCAATAGCTCCAATTTTGAAAATGATCTAAAGATCCCTTGAGACAAGTGGTGGTTGGTGACAAACATCTGAATGTCCTCAGCCTCAGTATAAAATTGTTTGATCCATGCAATTTTATTCCCAATCTTTTGCAGCATAAGATTGAGTGAATGGACCGCACAAGGTGTCCAAAAGATATGTGAATATCTTTCCTCAACCAACAACCCTGCAGCTCTACAATTCTTCGCGTTGTCCGTTACAACTTGAACAACGTTGCGGGCTCCCACTTGCTCAATGGCTGCAATGAGAATATTAGCAATAAATTGTCCATCTTTTACTTGCCCCTCACAATCCACGGCTTTCAAAAACATTGCCCCTTTAGGGGACACCGCTATGACATTGATCAAAGGCCGATTTTTTGAGTCCTTCCAACCATCTGAAACAATGGACACACCTGTCTCAACCCATGAATCTCTTATAGGCTTCAATGCATCTTCAACCAACTCAACCTCCTTTTCCAATAAAGTGCTACGCACCTTCTCATAACCCGGGCCCTTGTACCCTTTTGGAGCTTCATTAACCGCTCTCAACATCTCTTTCCAATATGGAGAACGAACAACATTAAAAGATAATCCATTGGCATATATGCATCTTGCTACACATTGGTCGGCAAGGGCTCTACTCTCATTTTGAAATGCAACTTCCAAAGGTCCCTTTGCTCTCTTGTTTGCAAAAGGTTGTGCACTTTGAGCTTGAAGATTCGGAATGGCCATAAATGGGTGGTCTTCTACCACAATATTGGGATTGGGATTAGATGGGGGCTGCATTCCCTTTGATTTTTTTTTTAACAAAGGGTGATTTCCTTTTTGGGCTTCCCGTTGATCTGCTGCTTCTTGCTCCATAATGTATTTTGCAACTGTCTCAGGTGGAATAGGGGCATCTTTTTTTCCAGGGCAAGGCGAGATGCCTTTTCCACTTATGCCACACAAATGTGCTTTCACCCTATGGTATGAACTAGAATATGTAACTTCACACCCATTGCATTTCCAAACATAACCACCACCACCTGGAATCTGTCTTATCATTTCAACATACTTCCATAGAGGAGAATTTGCATTTGTTTTGAACTTTGAGTTTGGTTTAGCTACAGAGCCGGAGGTAGAACCCATTGACATTGTGATTCCTATGGCAATTTGTTTTGCAAACAACACATTCAAAATTTGAATGAAAACAAAATATAATAATTTTCTAAAACCTAGCTCTTTTGAATCTTGCACAATGTATACATTCATAGAAGAATAGAAAAACAAAGTTTCTGGTTTGTAAAACAAAAAAATTAAAAAAAGAACGAAAAAACTAAAAAAAATGAGAAAAACTTACCTCTTTACAAAAATATTCTTCAACAATCTTTGTGGCAGCCAATGAACACTTGCAAATCTGTAGGAATGGCAATGCAATCGTTTGTAGAAGCTTCAATGATCAATCTTCAACTCCTTTTGTCAATCCAACAAGCAAAAATAAGAACTTAGCCCCTTGGAATGAAATGCTTGTTTGCAAAACAAATGAATAAAAATGAGGTAGTTTAGGTGTTGAAAGTGTTTTAGAGGTCACTTTTAGGGTTCCCTTGGGCGTGGATCAAAGTCAAACTGGAGAAATTATTGAAAAAATGCAAAACAAAAAAGCTTTTTGGGCGCCCAAACCCGTCGGTTCTCCTTGGGTTTGCCCGGGTTCGACCTGGGTTCTTCTCGGGTTTGCCTGGGTTCTTCATCGGCGAACCAGGCCTCAAAATCACGGACCCTGGTCGAACCCACAGAGGGACCGGACCAGGACCCGTGCCAAACGCGAACCCGGACTAGGACCCAGCTCAGAACCCAGCGAACCAATAACTTAGTGTTTTAGCTGTCATAAAATAAGAAAGTTCATTGGTGAGAATAGGAGTTCTTCAAAGTCTCATGCTCCAACCTCTAAGATCAAAATAGTTAGGTCAAGTTTGCATATTTATTTTATCCTTATGCAAAACTCCAAAGACTACATTTACAATGTTCATATTAGCAAATTTGTTTTTGTTTTAGATTTTAAAGTAGATAATATCAGGGAGCTTCCATTGCAAATTTGAAGAGAGGTTTATCTCACCCACTATGCAGTTTCGTGTTGTCATGAAAGCGACAAATTAAAACACCAAAACATTAGACCTTCTAAATTAGTTTACCCTCACCAACAACATTGTAGCCTACAGAAACCTCTTCCAAAATATTGCTTAAATAAAGTGATCAATAGAGTTGTTGGAGTTGATGCATATGAGCAAGATATTAAGGTCACTTGGACCTTTCCTCAACACCCACTCAACCCAAAGATGGCCCTCTATCCTACACAATTCATATAGATTGTTCACAATATTATCCATCCTATCCATCTAGACAATCTCCAACATCATTGGTCATATTCTTTGAGGGTTATCCTTGGCCACCAGATAATTTGTTCTCAAAAATTACAAGTTGAGACAAACCACCATATTTCCTATTAGTTAATAGTCTTCTCTATACTCTTCAAGAAGTGGACAATTCGAAGCAATAAATTATCAATTATGCAATCTATCATGAAATGTAGGGAAAGAATCAACATTTGTATGAATATTAGAAGGTTTCCTATCCACCACCTAATATGATCTTGATTAAAGGTTCTTGGTCATTTTCCTTCATCAAATGGTCGCTTTCATACCATGCCAATTCCTTCCTCCTAGTCTATCTAAGGGGTTGGGGGTATTACATTTTCTTTCAATGCTACAAATGCACATTGATGGAAAAGAATCAATAAGATACCATCCTATCATTTTCCTCCTAGGTCACTTAGTCCTTTCACTCTCCTACTAGGTATTGTGGATCGACTTTTATCCAACATCAAGGAGCATCTATTTTTCCTTTATCAAAACCTTGGCCACAAAGATAGTTGTGCGCTGCCTATTTCCTATCTAACGTGTTTGGATTCTCTTGGCCATTGATGTTAGTCTAGGTTCTATAGAGAGTACCCTGCTCCTGCCTATAATTGTCCATCAAGTATCCTTAGCCTTGGACATTCTCATATGGACATTGTCAAATTTTGTATTAACCCAATTGTAGTTGTGAATGCTATTGCTGTTCCTTTGTCCTTTGCTCCAAGCTCAGCTACAAAACATGCAACACATTGATTCCAAACTTGGAGCCCCCTGTTGAACTTCATCATCTACATGCTTTCTTAAAGCGTTTTAGTTAAAAGTAGAGAATTAAATAACAATGTACTAGTTATAAAGAGTTCATTCAAAAAAACTATTTTTGCTATTTAATGTCAAATATAGAGCATATAGATAAAAATGGACATTATGCTTTATAAAATGGTAGTTATAAAAAAACTGCATTATTTTACCTTCACCCATAGTTGCAACACTCGCCAAAAACTCGACGAGTGAAGAAAAACTAGTGAGCTTTTTTCACTCCCGAGTTTTTGGTGTAATTGTACACCGAGAAAACTCGTCATACTTTGGCAAGTTTTTCCAAAAATGTATGGCAAGTTTTTTTAAAAAACTCACACGACTTACTACACGGCCAAGCAGCCACTAAAAAAGCATTTTAACTTGTTTTTTTTCATTCATTTGTCTTCTCACACTTAGCAAAAACCTTCTCCAAAGCATTTTGCACTCATTTGCAGCGATTTTGCATCGAAAAGACGAGATTTGAAGGGCATTTACATCGAGTTTTGAAGGAAAATTGGATTTCCAGGTAGGTTTTCTTATTTTTCTTATTCTTTCTTTTTTTTTTAAATTTTTGTTCATTTTTGTTGGTTCTATGTTTAAAAATCATCTGAATGTAGTGTGAAAATGATTTAAATACATTTATATTCATCAAAACAAGATTTATTATGAATTTTTCCGACTTTTCTACATATTTTGCTGATTTTTTCATTTTTTTGAAATTTTCTTCAAACCCTATTTACTTTTTTTTGTTTTGAATCCTCTTTTTTGTTAAATAACGTGTTTACAATCTTAGATTAGCATAATTTTTTACTAGTTTGAGGTAATTTTCAGATTTTTTACATTTTTTCACATTTTTTTGAAACCCTAGTTATTATTTTCTTTCTAAAATCCAATTTTTTTGTTATGAAAATATTGAGAATCTTAGATTAGTTTAGATTTTTAGTAATTAAAGTAGTCTCTTTTGATTTAATCTAATTTAGCTTATTTTTAAATTTTCTATCAAAAACTAACAAGTTGTGCTTTCACTTTGTGTAGGTTAATTGATAATGGCTTATGAACCAGCTTCTGCCTCAGGCTTTGCCCCATCCGTGCCTGGGGGATTTGTAGGCACTCGTCCTCCAAGAGCTAGAGATCCTGCCTAGAAATATGCTTATCTAGAACCCATACCTGGCACAGTATATTGCATTAAATGTGAAAAAGTATTACGTGGAGGCAACAATCGCCTCAAATACCACCTTGTAGGCATCCCTCAACATGATGCTACGGAATGTCCTAAAACCACAGAAGAAATAAAAAGACATATGAATGCCATACTTGTAGCTGCAGAAGAGAAAAAAAGTGCAACGAGAGAAGGCAAGAGCAGCAATGCAAGCAACCATAGCCTCTTCTCAAGGTGCTCCAATTGAGTTAGATGATGATTATGATGTTACTCAGTAGATAGTGGGTTCTCTTCGTGGTCCACGTGTGCAAAGGTCAAGGCAACCCACCACCACCTCCATCCTTTCATCTACCTCTAGTAGAGCACCAAGGGCAACCGTAGGACCTACACGCATGCATGATTATTTCGTGCCTAGAAACACACCTAGTGCACAACCTTCCTTAGAAGCGACTAGGTGGAATAGGGAGGTGCATGAGCAAACAGACATTGCTTGTGCAGATTTTTGGTATTTTAACAATATCCCTTTCAATGTGGCAAGTTCTCATTACTGGCACAATTTGGTCACCGCATTGACAGTTGCAGGAAAAGGCTACAAGGTGCCTTCTCACATGGACTTGAGTGGGAGGTTAGTTTATGTTCTTTAATTTATGTTTTTTAAGTTTAATTTATGATGAATTTAAGCTATTTTTTTGTTTACAAATTAAAATTGTGTACTTAATTTCACTTTGTTCTTGTAGGTTGCTTACTAATGAAACTGAAAGGGCAAGGGCAGCAATAGAGGAGCAAAAATAAAAATGGAAACAATATGGCTGCTCTATTCTTTCTAATGGGTGAATGGCTGGAAAAAACCATACCATCATTAATTTCTTGGTTGCATGCAAAGAAGAGGTGGTGTTCTTAAAATCAGTTGATGCCTCCCACATTGTAAAAAGTGCAGAAAATTTGGCTAAGATGTTAGAGGAAGTTTGCATGGAGGTGGGTATTGCAAATGTTGTGCAAATCATAACTGATAATGCAACAGCATATGTGGCAGTAGGAAGACTCCTCCAAGATAGACACCCCTCACTTTTTTGGACACCTTGTGCAAAGCATGTCCTTGACCTTCTTTTGGAGGACATAGGAAAACTAGATTGGGTCACACCAATTCTAGAAGACGCGAGGAGGATCACTAAATATATCTACAATCACCCTTGGGTTCTTCACTTGATGAGGGAGCACACCCATGGGAAAGAATTGGTGAGATCGGGTGTCACAAGGTTTGCAACGGTTTTCTTAACGTTGCAAAGCATTCTTAGTTCTTTGACGGCTTTAAAACAAATGTTTGTGAGTCAACCATGGATGGACTCAACCTATTCGAAGAAGCCGAAAGGAGATAAGGTTGCAAGCATTGTGTTTGACGCCCAATTTTCACAAAGGGCTGCAGAGATTGTGAAGGTAACTTCAATTTCAAAACTTTGAATTTGAATTCAAATTGAATAAATTTTTTAATGTCTTTCATTGTAAATTTGAAACTCTAATCTTTTTGCATTTTTATATTGTAATTTGTAGGTGTCGGAGCCCTTGGTTAGAGTGCTCCGCTTGGTGGATGGAGATAAAATCCCAATGGGATATATTTATGAGGCCATGGATAGGGTCAAGGAGGCTATAAAAAATTATTATAAGGGGGACAGCCTCAAATTTGATCCCATTTCAGAGATTATTGACAGGAGGTGGAACCATCAACTCCGCCAACCCATCCATGCAGTAGGGTACTTCTTGAACCCTCATTTCTTCCATTCAGGCACCTACTCAGATCCTACTGGAGAGGTTATGGAGGGCCTCACTAATTGCATTCAGAGGATGTCACCCGATCTTGAGGTGGCAGACCTCATTGTTAATGAATTGCAAAGTTATAGAGAAAAAAGGGGTGCGCTCTTCTTTTCAAAGCCAGCAAAGAGAGCAATACACAATCAGCCACCAGGTATAAAATTTGAAATTTACAAGTTACAAGTTAGAAATATTGATAATTTGATAAAATATGTTTTCAACTTTTGAGTTTTAACTTTCCTTTCTAAGTTTCTAACTCTTAATTTGTTTTTTGTAGATGTTTGGTGGTCAAATTGGGGTGGAAATACCCCACATCTCCAACAATTTTCCCTCTGTATCTTATCACAGCCTTGTAGTTCGTCCAATTGTGAGCGCAATTGGATCTTGTTTGAGGCCATCCACACAAAGAAGAGGAAAATGCTTGATTGACCTTGTATATGTGCAATATAATCTTCGGCTGTGCACAAAAAAGGTTAAGGAAATATCAGATAATCCAATTGATTTGGATGAGATAGAACCATACAGTGATTGGACAAGGCGAGATGAGCAGCCTCCATTGTTTTTCGAGGATGAGATCTATGACTTAGAGTGACAAGCAATGGAGGAGGGGGGTGGATTTGCATTCTCATTGGATGACATTAAGGATGATCCTGAGGAGTCATTGCCAGTGCCAAAGCCACCAGCAGTAGGATCTACATCGAAGATGGAGGCTGAGGAGCCACAGCAGAGGCCTACGACTACACCCTCTCCCGTACTGAGAAGTACTAGACATGGGAAGAGGAAGATGTGAATTTGTAAAAGCTGAAATATATTAATGTTGTATTTACTTTTAGTTTTACAAAAACAATTTGCTATTTTCATTTTGTTTCAGACTATCAGTATTAGCGTATTGAGCATTCCACATGAGGATGTGACTCAGCTTGTTTCTTCTATGTACTCATTTTATTGACTCATTGGATGCATCTTATCATTGAATTTTGCAACAAAAAAAAAAAGCGTTTTTAATGAAGTTTAAGCAATTTTTTAAGTTGTCGAGTTTTTTCCGAGTTTTTGCCGAGTTTTTTCCGTACCGTATTTTCTGAGCTTGTCGGGTTTTTGCAATTGGTGAGTTTTTCAACCATGCTTTCACCTAGGAGGTTTTATATAAAAAGTGTATGGCTGGCCCTAAAATATCATAAAGCATGGCCTACTCTTTTAGGGGCAGTCCTATTCTTTTACCTAAACCCTCATTGCCGTTTAAAATTTAACTTTTTAAAGAAATCTAATCAAAATAAAACTTAAAGAAAGTTTAAAAATCCCCAATCCTAACCCTATAACAAGAATGTTTAGTCTACTTTTGCTCTATATTTTTATCTCTAAGTATAAAAATAAGCAAAAAAATATCAAAACATCTTGTTTTTAACTCAGGAAACACAGCAGCAACTGCGGCAAGCCATGTACTTGGGATTAATCTTGATTTTTTTGAGTGTAATGCTCCTACAGACTAGCTCTCGATCTTGGACACTTGTATCAAGTATCAACATTATGGGATCTTGTACTAGTTCTTTTGTGGTGAAGGTGGCAATGTCATTGGTTCTTTTTTCCAAGCTACGCTATAAATATGTAGCTATGTTATAAATATGTAGCTATGTTGATTCCTGTTAATGATATTGGACAGCGTCAGAAGTAACTTCTAGTAATCTCCTTTTGATAATAAATTAAATGATAGCATTATGCTATTTAATTTATTCGAGTTCAAGAGGTGCGATACTTATAAAGAGATTTATATTTGTTAAAGCAACAAACATTAAATGAAATAACACGTCCTTTGTGTTATGGCCGACCTCCTCTCTTGGTGCGATTGGACGCATCTAATTGAAAGAATATTTATTATCATCTTTGGCCGACTTGTATTAAATGTGAGGTGGCGACTCTTCAAGTTGTATAAATAAGAGTTCGCTTT
The DNA here is from genome assembly GCA_007258455.2 of Sequoia sempervirens. NCBI lineage: Eukaryota > Viridiplantae > Streptophyta > Pinopsida > Cupressales > Cupressaceae > Sequoia > Sequoia sempervirens. The sequence goes on from VDFB02359737.1 coordinate 19,741, forward strand.
CTCATTTGCAAATTATCAAGTTCATCAAGCAAGTTCGATTCATTTCATACAAGTGCGAATTACTTCAAGAGCAGGTTGTGAATTCTTCAAGAGCAGATTTAGATATTAAGGAGGTGCAGATTATTATCTGTCTTTGCATCTTGTGTAGGTGCTGAATATTGGCCTTGTGATTGGCCTCATTGTAAAGAGAATTGTTGCCACTATTTATATATATAAGAGAGATCTTTGTTGCTGGGTTTTTCTCCCTCAAGAGGAGGGTTTTCCCAGGGTATCTGCTGTGTTATTGTCTGATTTTGAATTAATTTTCTGTGCATTAAATCTGATCATTAAAATTTACAATTCCAACCTCAATTTTCAAGTTCCGTCTTAATCAGTTCCACATTTTCTTGAGATATCTTTCCTCATCACACTATTTTTCATAGTTGTACTTGGATCACAAGTTTCATTTTCCCCCCTTTAGTTACTTTTGCATTGTTTTAGTGCACTAGTGTTTAGTTAACTTTCAATTCCAAGGGTCCTATTTACCCTAATGTTTATCAATTAAGTATGAATTCAATAAACCTATATCAGTCAATTGCAGGCATTTATATAATTTTTTCTTTTTTACTAGTTTGTTTAACTGTAATAGAGAAGCGTCATACTGCATATAACATCAACAAGAGGAATAACGCTTATGAATGTCAGATGATAATGAAGAATTGCGAATAGAAGAGCCATTGCAAGCACCATCTCAAATTTAAGTAATTCAATATATATTGTGGATAGTTTGAAAATAATTCCAGAAAAAACTCTCAACAAAGGTCAAAATAAACACAAGAATTCAAGTTTTCACAAGAAGCAATAAAAGCTTTGACTGCAGCCTCCACAATAGCAAAAAAATAAAAATAGAGGATTAAATGAAGAATATGCCAATGATAACATATTATACAGCTAAATAACCACGTACTTTAATTCTCTTTCCACTCTGAATGTTTATCATGAAATCTCCTCTCCGTATTGTACCTTCATAAATACTGCATACACACTTTTCATAAGTTTTATCTACTTATATAATAATTGCTATATGAAGTATAAATTTTCTCCCACAACAGACTAGCATTTGATCATATTCAAAAAATATCTTGCCAAAGGCTCTCTACTAGAATCCAAAGATGAATATACAGGTGTACCGTAAGTAAGTCAACTGTCCGAATCTTCCCTCTTCTAGTTTAAATGCCAGGGCAACCAAAGGTCCCTCTGGAGATCCAGACAACGAAACCTATAAACCAATAAAGTCACAACAATTCAGCTGGACTACAAGCATTATAAGACAATCTCAATGAGAAATTTGTTTTAACACATGAAAACTTATGATAAACGATTGCTTTGAACAAACCTTTTCTTCATTCTTTGTTTGATCCAATGCATGATTCGTAACCTCTATTGGGCAAGGCAAATAATTAACCACACCATCCAGCAGGAGTTGCACACCCTGTTTAGCACAATATTTGATATTCATACTATTGCAAATAATACACCATGCTCCAAAGAAAATAGATTCAAACAAAGATATCATAATAGTATAATTAGTGTGCAGTGATTCAATTTATTGCCTAGTAGGATTCAAGTCGTGGTAAAATTTAGAACTAAAGCAATAAAGTATTCATTTCATGTGCTCTAATGTTCCATAAAATTTAGAACTAAAGCAATAAAGCATTCATTTCATGTGTTCTAATGTACCATCATACTTTTAATAAATTCATAGATCCCCAGACATCACAGTTAATATTTCCTTGCAGCAAAAGAATAAATTGATATAATCCTTGAATTGACGAAGACAAAGGGAAACCTCTGCATCCAAATCCTATAAAACTAAATTTTGATGTCACAAAAAAGGATAATCCAGGCCCTAGCCAGGGATGGGGAAAGGGTTATTGATGCCAATGACAAAATATGGCTTATTTTACAATGAAACTGGGTATTGGTTCAATAACAATACAGAAGCAAAACTTCAGTTGAGGACTTGAAAGAAGCTCTATAATTTGATAATAGAAAGGATAAATCTGATTGCATAAAGGAAGTCCAAAATAATTATAAACTTCATCAAGTCAAAAAAACTGAAAATTGGGAGGAGGTCTTAACAAAGATGAAGAATTAGGAAATAGGTTTCAAAACATATCCTTAGAAAATGTCTGCTGTCATCAAACTAAAACAGCTTACCTTCTAGCCAACTCTGGGCTCCACAAGAGAAATAATTTTATAGCAAGTATTACCATAATCTGTCATACTTATGAAATGGAGAAGCTCAAAAAACTTGTCGGAAAATAAGGACATTAATGTCATCTAGAATTAGGAAACAAGTTTCAAAACATATCCGTTGAAAACAAAGTTACATGGACACAGATACGGCTACAAATATGAATACGGTATCGGATACGGATATTGCCATTTTTTAAGACCCCCAATATGGATACGACTGGATACGACATTCATAAAAAACACATACACACATACTTTCTAAGTTATTAGAGGATATTTTCATTACTTTAAACAAAAATAAGTAAATATAAATTAAATAATATTGAAATTTAAATATTAATAAATTAGTAAAAAATAAACAATTAAATATATATTAATAAATTTTATTTATATTTAAAGAATAATTTTTTATTTTTTTTAAATCTCTAATGTTTAAACAATATAATATAAATATTAAATGTAAATATAAAATTATAAACAATTAACTTTTTAAATCGATAAAAATTAAAATGCCAAAAAAATAGTAGAGATGCACTAGAAGAAGACTAGAAAAATGGATCGCTGAAATAGAAAAACATTTCATTTGTCTTCCTCATTTGGTGTAGGTTTTGTTTATACAAAACAAAACAAAATTGCATGACTGAAGTTTTTTAAGATTAAGTTTAGGAAGATTCACATCAGATGTTTTGAAAATCAAATTACATAGTATCTGACACAGCTGGAAAATCAAGTTTTTTGGGCACACGTGGGCATGGTATCCAACGTCCATTTGTGGTGTATCATACCTCTATTTGTATCGGATATAGGGATACATGCGCCCAGGGAGGGGCATGGGCATATCCGGCTACTCTGGTTGAAAATTTCTACTGTCATCAAAATAAAACAGCTTACTTTCTAGCCATCTCTGGGCTCCATAAGGGAAACAAGTTTATGGAAGGTATTACCATAATCTGTCATACTTATGAAATGAAGGGGCTCAAAAAACATGTAGGAAAAGGACATTAATGCCATCTTTCATTTGATCTTCCTCATCTCTCCTACCAGTAAGATGCATCTTACTTTCTTATCCTTCATCATAGGTGGACTAATAGTAGAGAGGATGGAATAGATAAGAACTTAAGGCATGGTTCTGCTCTCATTACTTTGGATGGAGCTTTCTCTATCTATTGGTAACATATTCTGTATCTCTAGACTTCACAGAAAAAATAAGTTAATGAAAAGCATTACTAAATCATTATACTTATGGCATGGTGAGGATCAGCAAACTTGTAGGAAATGAATGACCTTAATGTCATCTTCATTTTGATGCTCCTGCTCTCCTACCAGTTTGATGCGTCTTCGTTTCATATCCTTTAGCATAGGTGGACTGATAGTAGAAAGGATGGGATGGATAAGAATTTAAAGCATGGCTCTACTCTCATTACTTTGGATGGAGCTTTCTCTATCTACAGGTAACATTTTATGTATATTTTAATTGAATGTAGTTTCCCAGAGCTCTTCTTGCTGGTTTATTTCCCTCTTCAAGGGCTTTATGGAGGGGTTAAGGAAATTTTGGCAAAAGGAGAAAGAGGAGGTCAAGAAGCTACAGAATATGCAGTGAATATCCACAAGGACAACAAGGCAAAGCTGCTAAGAAGATTTGAATAAGCAAAAATAAATTTTCTGCATATATTGATGTAGAGAGGGAATGAGAAAAGAGTGAGGCAAATTGTTGAAAGAACTTCTGGGCATCAGATTTCCTTTGTTATAGAACCCCTGACCACAAGATCTAGTCTTATTGTGCTCATAAAGGCGGCTAAAATAGTTATAAACTTCATGGATTTTATGTCATGCATATCCTTTAATGATCAGCTTGCCAAACAAAAGCTCCATGAGAAGAACATGTAGATTCTGTGAGCTCTGCACAGGAGATTACACAATATGAGTACAGATAGACACTTTGCTATCTTCAATGCAGTTATCCAATCAACAAGTATTACACATGCCAAGCTCAGGACCAGGTGTCTAAATGTCATGCCCAAAAATTTGCAATAAAAATACAATTAAGGGCAAAACACAAATTTCAAATTTCGATTACAATACATAACTGTCCCACACTATTTTGTTTCCAAGGCATGCAATTCATAACTGCATAGCAACATCTAACCAAATATACATTGTAATTGCTTACGCAATCTAGCAAGGTTTCAAGTGTAGGCATGAAATTTACCTCATCAGGGTGGACTCAAATAGATCAACCCAACACATTCATAATCAAAATACACAATCAAGTCACAGGGTATGCCAATACAATATATCAATATTAACTCAAGTAATGAAAAGAGAGAAAACCCTAGGGGCCAGACCTAATTCCTCGGTGGCTCGTGTCTGACGGCCTTGCCTACGTATATACCTCGCAAAGGAACCATAGTTCAACAACTGGACTTCAACCATTGTACACTTGGTTGGTAAACAATAGGGTATATCCCCTAGGTTCAAATAACATCTCTACCACGTTTCTCACTCAAAGGTCAACTCTACTACACAAGAGGATTACTACCAAATTATGGAGTTTTAGCAATAAATAATCACCCTTGCACAACAATGTCTCAAGGTAAAGAAAGATGCTCAGGAGAGTTTAGGTGACTTATGTTAATGTTATAACAGCTTCAGGTTCGTCCTTCCAACCACGAGTGAAGACAATAAATAAATGTAGCCTATCGGCTATTTATTTATATGTGTTATTTAATGAGAATGGGCGCTTCTCTTGGCAACAATATAATTTTCTCTAAGGGCCGACCTTCCTTGTAATTAATATAATTTTATTTGTAATTATATTTCTCTCCTTGGCCGACCTTGTACATGAAGAGGTGCGACCTCTCTCTCATTGCATATATATACAAGGTCATTTCTATTCTCTCATCATCAAGCAAGTTCGATTCATTTCCTTCATTATCAAGTGCAAATTTATCAAGAGCTGAGTGCGAATCTTATCAAGAGCAGATTGCGAATTTCTTTGAAGGGAAGATTTATATAGTCAGAAGTGCAGGTCATTATCTGTTATTGTATCTGGTGTAGGTGCTGAATATTGGCCTTGTGATCGGCCTCATTGTAAAGAGAATTGTTGCCTCTATCTATATATATAAGAGAGTTCTTTGTTGCTGGGTTTTTCTCCCTCAAGAGGAGGGTTTTCCCAGGGTATCTACTGCGTTATTGTGTCTGATTTGAATTTATTTCTGTGCATATAATCTGATCTTTAAAATTTACATAGTATCAGAGCCAGGTTTGAGAGGATCGTGCTCAGATTATTTCTAATCAGCAATAACCTAGTTGTTCATCTATCTACATTAGTCAAGATGGTGAACGGTTTGAAGATCGAGGATAGACTCGAGGGTGCATCCAACTTCATGGAGGTTTAGGATCATGCTTACCTTGCGTGAAAATGACTTGGGAGAGTTCATAGAGTCCAGCGTTCCTGAACCTGAGGAGGAAGAAGCGAAGTTACAATGGGTGAAGAAAGATGTTAAAGCAATGAAGATATTGGTTGATTCCGTCAAGGATCATATTGTGCCTATCGTCTCTAAGTTGAACACAACAAGAGATATACTCAAAACATTGGAAGAGATGTACGAAATCAACAATACCAGTCGTGCACTTGCACTGAAGCAACAACTTCATCATGTGAAGATGGCGAAAGGTGAATCAGTGATTGCATACTTTATGAGGATTGCAGATTTGAGAGATCAGCTCTCGACAATAGGGCATATGGTTGATGACAAAGACCTAACTATGCTTGCTCTCAATGGTCTACCTTTGTCTTGGGAATCTTACATTCAGGGAATCAGTGCAAGGTCAAAATTGCCTAAGTTTGATCGTCTAAGATCTGATTGCATTCAAGAGGAATCAAGGTTGGTGGCAAGAGGCGTTGGTCAAAGCTCAAAGAATGAAGATATTCATGTTCTCGCCTCCCATACCTCAAAGAAGAAAGGAAAAGATGGAAGGAAAGGATTCTTCAAGAGGAATCGGGACAAGGGAAATGATGATGCACCTCCATTTAAGAAGAAGAGGGATATGTCCAAGATTCAATGTTTTAGGTGTGACAAGTTTGGGCACTTCGCCAAGTATTGTCCAACTAGACCTAAGCAACAGGTCACCGTTGCGGATGTTGATGATGCCTCTCCTCAAAAGGATTCAGGCGAATATTTGTTCTATCGGCATTATCAAGCAGTGTACCTTCCAACACCAACACTTGGATAATCGACAATGGTGCCTCTCGTCACATAACCGGCTTCAAGGAGCACTTATCGAGTTTGGTGGAAAGGAATCTTCTGAACAAGTCATCATTGGAGATGATGCCAGCTACTCCGTAAAAGGAATTGGGACCTCCACACTTCACTTGGATTCCGGCATATCACTTCAATTGGGTAATGTTCTTTATGTTCCTGGAATCAAGCGCAATCTTATTTCTATATCAGCTTTGGAAGATAAAGGATATCAAGTTGCCTTCTCCAAAGGAAAAGTTTTAGTGTAGATGGAGAACTCTAGCTTCAAGGATGCTCAAGTAATTGGAGTTAGACATGAAAACCTCTACAAGGTCTGCACACGTTCTTTACAAGCTTTGGTTCATGACTCTTCAAGTCTTTGCGATCTTTGGCATCGGAGATTGGCTCACTTACACTTCTGAGCCTTG
>VDFB02359738.1:0-42842 GCA_007258455.2 Sequoia sempervirens
GCATTGATGAGTCATATCATTGAGTCTGAGCCTTCCAGTGTTGAGGAAGCATCTAATCAGCAAGAATGGAGAGATGCTATGTCAGAAGAGTATCAATCTATTATCAAGAATGATGTTTGAGATGTTGTACCTAGACCTGAAGGGAAATCTTTTGTATCTAACAAGTGGCTTTTTCAAGATCAAGCATGCGGCTGATGGGAGCATTGAGAAGTACAAAGCAAGATTTGTGGCTAGAGGATTCTCTCAAAAAGAGGGAATAGATTATGAGACATTTGCTCCTGTTGCCCGATATACATATATCAGGACTATCATTGCTATTGCATTAGCTAAAGGATGGAAGCTACATCAGATGGATGTAAAGACTGCTTTTCTCAATGGTGTGATTGAAGAAGTTTACATTGAGCAACCAGATGGGTTCGAGATTCATGGGAAAGAGTCTCACGTATGCAGATTAAAGAAGGCTTTGTATGGCCTTAAGCAAGCACCTCGTGCTTGGTATGAAAGGATTGATCGATATTTGATGAGCTTGGGATTCTCCAAGAATGATGCAGATTCAAATCTTTACTTCAAGGTAGTGAATGGTGAAGCTTTAATCTTGGTTCTTTATATTGATGATCTATTTCTTACTAGAGCAGAATATCTCATTGTCAAATGAAAGGAGTTAGCTTATGAGTTTGAGATGAAGGATCTAGGCTTTATGCATTACTTTCTGGGATTGGAAGTATGGCAGGGACCCAATGATATTATTCTAAGTCAAGGGAAATATACCATAGATATCTTGAAGAGATTTGGGATGATGGATTGAAAATCTATGTCTACACCAATAGAAACAAATTTGAAGAAGTTGAGTGAGTCTGTAGCTAGTTCAGATCTGATGGATCCCACCATGTATAGGTAGTTGATTGGATCGTTGATGTATCTAGTCAATACTAGACCAGACATTTGCTATGCAGTGAGTGCACTCAGTCAGTTCATGTGTGAACCAAGGCAAATTCATCTAGTTGCAGCAAAGCATATCTTGAGATACTTGCTTGGCACAGTTGGATATGGCTTGAGATATTCTTCTAGTGTAGATCTAAAGTTACAAGGCTATTATGATTTTGATTGGGCCAGAAGTGTAGCTGACAGGAAGAGCACCTCTGGATGTTGTTTTAGTTTGGGGACTGCAATGATTTCTTGGTGCAGCAGGAAGCAGTCTTCAGTGGCACTAAGCACTGCAGAGGCCGAATATATTGCAGCATGTGTAGCAGCTTGAGAAGCAGTGTGACTTTAGAAACTCCTTGCAGGATTATTTGGACAATCATTGGAGCCGACTGTTATTCATTGTGACAATCAAAGCTGTGTGAAGCTATCTGTCAATCCAGTGTTCCATGACAGAACAAAACATGTGGAGATCAAATATCATTACATCAGAGATATGGTGTTGCGGAAAGCAATTCAACTAAGGTATATTTGCATTGATGAACAGACAGCTGATATTCTCACCAAGCCTCTCTCCAAAGTAAAGTTTATACACTTTCGAGACAAGCTTGGAGTTGTGGAGAATGAACCCCTTGCTGAGAGGGAGACTCAGCATCAGTGATTTTTTTGTGATTTGTTATAATGCATCTTTCTCAATGACAGAGAAATTTGAGGTGAAAGCCCTTGTTAATGCATTTTTCTCTGAGATGGAGAAATTTGAGGTGAAAGCCCTTGTCCATCTCTGAGGCGAAGATGTGGTTCTTTCCACCCTCTGGGAGTAGCCATGGTGGATGTCATGTCGAGAGACTCCATGACAACATCACATTGAGAGACTCTGTGATGACTTCTTTGTACTTGTGTTTTTTCACTCATGGGAGTAGCTATAGTGGACATCATGTTGAGAGACTCCATGATGACATCACGTTGAGTGACTCCACGATGGGCACTTGTGCACATGTTCTTTCCATACAAGGGTGTAGCCATGGTGGATGTCATGTTGAGTGACTCCATGATGATATCACGTTGAGTGACTCCGTGATGAACTCTTTTCCACAAATGGGTGTAGCCATTGTGGGTGTCATGTTGAGAGACTCCATGACATTGGATACTCAGAAGGATTCCTCCCTAGCTAAGAGGGAGTGTTGATGTTATAGCTACGGGTTTCATCCTTCACCCGATGTAATTGATAAACAAATAAATAAAGTCGAGACTACTTATTTACTTGTGTGTGTCCCAAGTGAAGAGGCGCTCCTATTTAATTTTGTATTTTATATTTGTGTTTATTCAAATAAAGGCCGACTTAACTAAATCGCCTTGAACAAAGAGATGCACTGGTTTATGAAGAAGCCAACTTAACTGAAATGTTCGCCACCTCTTGTAAGAGACATCATTTTGTAAGAGGCCGACTTATCTTGAAAAGATGCATTGCTTGGTGGAGATCATATCGACTAGTATTTATACAAGGCGCTGCTCTCTCTATTTTGATTCATTATTATTCAAGACAAGTTCGCATTATCTACAGCAGAAGATCATATCTAAGAGCAGATCGATATTATTATCAAGGTGTTCGACTTTCTTCTTTGGTTGTAATTTGCATCAACAGTGGTGCTACAGATCGGCCTTGTAATTGGCCTCATTGTAAAGCTTATTGTTGTCATCTTTATCAATATATAAGTGATATATTGTTGCTGGGTTTTTCTCCCTCAAGAAGGAGGGTTTTCCCAGGGTATATGTTGTGTTCTATTGTTTGAATTGATTTATTTCTGCTTAATTTAAATCTGGTCATGAAATATTTCGAGCCAAATTTTTTCAAAATTTCAATAACAGTAAGCAATGCAACACACATCCGTTAGGGTTAGCACTTAAACCAAAACGATACGGAATTCAACTCTAACCAAGAATGCGCCGGATGACGACGAGCATATGGTCAGAGGATCTCAAAGCAATGCTGAATAAAGAAATCTAACCAAGAATGCGCCGGATGACGATGAGCATATGGCCAGAGGATCCCTATCTTCTATTATGCTGAAAGTAAACTCAACACCCAAAATGTGCTTTCAAACCCGGAGTGGGAATGGAGCTACCATAGGGCGGAGATGTAAGATATTACAATGCAAATCAAAGTAAATAGGCGGCAAGCCAGCCTCTTCCACTTATCCAGCGGGTATTACAATGAAATAACAAAGAAGAAGTAAGATTGCTGACAGTACTACTATTCAACTTACAATAATTAGAGATTTTCCTGCCAAATACATAGAATAAGAAAGTCTAACCATGCTGCAATATAGTATAATGTCTCCTCAATGATCACAAAGACTTTCAACCCAAACCCAACTCAAAAGATAGACTTTACGCAAGCTGATATGACAGAACAGCAACTTAATATGCATAACCAACAACCCTAGAATCCACTAAAATGCTCACAACTCACTCAATACTTGCCAGAATGACATGAGACTTGATGCAAATGAAAGCTAGGATGATGACAATGAAGACTAGACAAAGAAACAACTGACAAATTGAAGTATTTTTTTTTCTAAACACTTGCCAGACAAAACATAATGGTACAGCCTCAAGAAATGTTCTACCAATAAGACAAAATCCAAGACACCTCTAAAAAATCTGCAACTTGGCATAGAGGGGCGCCCAAGGCTAGCAAATGCATGGGTAAACTACCCAGAACCAAAATAAATTCGCCCAAAGACTTATGAGTATAAACTTCAATCTGCAATACAAAATCAGCAACTCCGGATTTTGATTAAAATGCAAGAAACTGAACTACAAATGCAAAACAACTTCTACAATGCAAAATCTCACTACAAATCTCACTCAACTACAATCTAACTCTCCACTAGTTGTTGTCTTTCAAGCAAGAAGTCGAGCCAAGGCTAGGAGGCATTCATTCCACGAAGCAATCCAAATACCATTCCGGCAGCATAACTTTACTCAAGACATAAGATGATAAATGAAGTCCCAAGGCTCCCTTTTATAACTTTGAGAAGGCCCTCCAGAAGCTTCTAGAAAACAAACCCTAATTTCAAATTTGAATTGACTCCTTTTCCCTCCAGTTTGGGCGCCCCCTTTCATAATGTTCAATCTTGACTTTATTAAAAATCCCCTCTTCATAAAATGGCATCCCTTTCTCCAAGAAGTATTTTTGACTTTAGACATATCAAAATAATTCCCCATGAGATGACCACCCTCAAAGTCCCCCTTTTTAAAACAACTTAAAGTCATATTACTAGGACAAGGGGTTATTTTATAAAATAAAACATTATTAACTTTAAATGACTTATTTCTCCAAAATAAACCCCTTAAGCCAAAAATCAGAATTACGATAAAGCTGCCGAGAAAAGAAACTTCTTCGAGAAGTGATGCTGACTTGATACTTGCTAAAATAGAATTTCCCCACTAAAATAATAAATTCGGAGAGGATCATCAAGAGGTGTAGGGCATAGAAGCTTCAAGAACCTGAATCCGCGATGTCCGGATAAACCGAAATTAATGCAAAATGGTAAAATTAAGAAGGGATTTGTGGGTCATTACCCTGCAGAGCTCATAGAAACCAGGAAGGGATCGGAATCAAACAGCCAGGCTCGGCAGAAGCGAGAGCCCGGATGCTAGAAACCATCAGGCAGGAGGCAGTGGTAGGAATGAGACGCAGCGTCATGAGAGGACGAGGTCATAAAACTAACAATCAGATCTAAGCATTTGTGGGGTATTGTGCAGCCTTGGTGGCATGTTTCCTTTCATTTCCAATGGCCAAACTTGTTGGATATTCACCATATACAGTTCCTACAGTGTGTGGAAGTTGTGCATTCATTGTTTCTAGACAAAACTTGAATATTGTAAGTTTGAAATTGTGCATATTAGTTGATGTAAACTGCTCCAACAAGTTGCAAATCAAATAAAAACATTTTGAAGGTGATAAATTGGTGTTTAATTCAAATGCATGCAAATTTAATACCCTAGGGCTCCATTCTTGAATGTTTGTTGCACAAAAACGAGACTCACCAAGACTTGTCAAGTCCACCTGGCCGAGTTTTGGGGGCTCGGACTCAGACTCGGCCGAGTCCTGTCGAGTCCAAGCGAGTTTTGTCAGCAGGACTCGGCAGGCAGGGTTTGAAAAGTGCAAAAATTACATGAAATTTATAGTTAAAACTTGTTTGTTTTTTTTACTTATGGCGAAAGCAAAATGATGTATGCCATGAAGGTTTGTATGGTTTTGGAGGTCTTAATTTGGGCTTGGTGGCAAGGGCTCCGCCCCTTGACCCCGCCCTGTATCGCGACAGGGAGTGCACCCAGGGCGCTGCCCCAGGACCCCACGAGGGGCACTACCCCTCAACCCCTACAAGAGGCATTCTGGGGGCAGCAATGCTACGCCCAGATCCCCGTAAGGGGCACTGCCCCTTCACCCTATTGGGGGCGCTACCCCCAAACCCCCACAATGGACGTTGCCCCTTGACCCCACTGGGGGCACTGCCCCCAAACCCCCACTAGGGGCACTACCCTTCAACCCCACTGGAGGCAATGCGCCTAGACCCCCACAAAGGGCATTGCCCCTCAACCCCATTAGGGCAATTGCCCTAAAACTTGAGATTATGGCTATTGCATCATCCAGGACCTATCTTAGACACATTCATAGGAAGGATGCAAGCTCCTTTGAGCCATAGACTTCTAGTTATTATTTTGAATCTTTTGATATTTCATTTTTGTTTGGCACATTTGATGTCATGGATTTCATATTTGATGAGTTTTGAATACATTTGAGTCTTTGACTATATATCTGTAATGTCCCCTTCTCAAACCTGATCGATCATGTGACCGTTGGCCTTTTTCTGGAAACCCAAAGGCTAGTCGGAAGGTAAAATTAGGGTTTCCTATTTTTGAGGAGGTCATTGCTCAGAGATGGTGGATTCAATGGCGGATTCTTTCTGGGTTTTCAGAGGACTTCGCAGTGGTATGTTCATCTCGGCATTCGGAGCACTTTCTGGAATTTACTATTTTTAGTAAATTCTATTTTTAGCAGCTTTCCAGTTGAGTTCAGCTCGGTTGACTTCCTGCTTCAGTTTGGTCAGATGTTTTGATCAGTATTGGCTTCAGGGCACATTCGGAAGGATAAGTTAAGTCATTTAATTAAAAAAGTCATGTTTTAATTATTATATTTTAACGTTGACCCTTGGCCTAGATTTAATGACTTAATGTTGTTTTTAAAAAGTGGTCTTTGAGGGTGGCGCCCTCATTAAAAGATTATTTTAATTATTCCCAAAGTCAAAGCAAGATATTTGGGGCGCATTTCTCAAGGTGATGATTTAATTAAAATATGAATATTGAGTTAAAGGGAAAAGGACGCCATATTGAAGAAGAGCTAGGGTTTGAACATTGAGTTGGATTTTAGGGTTTCGTGAAGTCAACGAAACTTATAAAAAGGAGTCTTGTGCATCATTTCTTCATCTTTGGTCGACTATACTGTTATGCTGCCGGATTGGCTCTGGAACTGCTTCGAGGAATGAAGGCCTCCTAGCTCGGGCATCGCTTCGTGTTTGTAAGACATCTAGTGGTGATTCTTAGTCTAGTTTTTGAGTTATTGGAATTAGTGCATTGTAATTTGCATTTGTCAAATTAGGTTCAGATTCTGCATATTAGAGTTTTCTGGTTTTTGTATTCTTGCTACAGCAGATTCAATGTTTTGTTCATAAATCCAAAAAGACAAAAAAATTGGTTGTGGGTAGTGTTTCTTTCTCTTCATCTAGTCAAGGCGCCATTGTTCCCAAGTCTATAGAATTTTTAGTTGAGGCATTTATTTTTAAAGGCAAAATCGCCCCTGTGCTGGGCCGTACCATTTGTATGTCATTGGGAATCGTGCATTTATTAGAATCTGCAATTTCAGTCTGTTTTATGATCTGGTTTTGAGCGCCCCTATCTCAATTGAGTTTTGCAATTGGTATTTGGTATTTTAGATTATAGAGTTTGGGCATTTCAAAAGGTTTCTATATGTTCAACTACGGTATCTCGTTGAAAAGTGCAGGTCTGTCACAGCAGATTGGATAAATCTGCATCTTCTCTATTTGATTGGTGGTGATAGTTCTTTCAAGCAACGTGAAGACTTCAATGAAGATTGCCAAGCTTTGAGAAATAGGTTGGATCTTTAATTTGCTGTTTTCTGTGATCTTTACTTTCCGCAAATAAGTTTTTGAATATTGTACAACTCTCTTATAAGCTGATTTATATTGTTAGCAAGATCTCATCTCTTAAATTGTAAGCTGGCAGTAGTACTGACCGCATTATAGATTCTTGCTTTATCGGATTGTAATAGTCATCATACTTTCAGTAGTTGCTTTTGTTTTAATTGACCTCCGCCCTATGGTAGCTACTATCCCATTCTGGGTTAGAAAGCACATTCTGGGTGTTGAGTATTTCCTGCTTTCCGCATTGTCTTTTCAAGCACTGTTATTGTAATCACTCCGTCATATGGTCGCCCCTCACTCCGCATTGGATTGGGTAGCACATACTTGGCGTTGAGTTCCTTTCTGTATTTAGAGTAGAAGATCCTCTGACCAATGCTCGCCATCATCGGCGCCATTCTGGTTAGAGTTGCTTCCTTGCACGTTTTGGTTTATCCATCTAACCTTAACGGGTGCACTGCTTGTAATTTGAAATTGTGAAAAATCAAAAAAAAAATTGGCTCAGAATATTTCAGTGGTATCAGAGCCACGCATCCTGCCATCCTGTGAAATCATCTTCATATGAGTGACAGAGAACAGAGGTATTTGGCAAGAGTATACAAGAGGGATACAGTTCAGACACAGTTGTATCAAGCCCTAGAAGGTCAAACAGCTTCAGAGATTTTGAGGGCTCATTGGGAGCCTTTACAAGAAACAGAAATGGGGGATAATGAAAGAAGTTCTGGCAACAGAGGTGACAGTGGGAAGGGTATAGAACAGAGGTGACAGTGGGAAGGGTATAGACAATTCAGCCAATCTAGGTCAAGGACTTGATAAGAAGATGGATTCTTTGTTGGATATGTTCTCTCTCATGTTAGGGAGATTGGGTCCGAATACTCCACAGAACAATACAGTGCATGCCGGTGAGCATAGTGCTACCAACCAGCACAATGGTCATGTTGCCCAACCTTCAGTTAGCAGCACCTACATTTCTGCTAGAGCACTCAAACCCACGTTTTTGGCACCAGCAAACCCACATCCTGATCCCGAAGAAAATGCTTCATCTTTGGAGAGGCTAAGGATAGGCCGTACGGAGTATGACACCCTTCCTGATGAGGTCAAACTTGACATGTCCTTCAATGATTACATGGAGTATAGAAGGAAGGATAGAGGCCAAGGGAGAAATTATGACCAAAGAAGAACTCCAGCACAAGGAGACTTGTATCAAGCTATCAACAAGGTTACGCTTCCCCATTTTGATGGAAGTGATAATAATTCTGCTCGAGCTTGGATACAGAAGCTAGACAACTATTTGGCTCTTAGGCCAATGGCTGAAGAAGAAGCGATTAAATTCACTACGCTACACCTAGATGGGGTGGCGCATGAGTGGTGGTACCATGGCCTAGTCACCTTAGGTCATGGGTCTATCACTAGCTACGATGAGTTCACCAATAGACTCATTGAGAGGTTCGAGAAGAAGGACCCAGAAGTGCATTTTAGGGAGTTGGCACAGTTGAGGCAGTATGGCACTGTTGATGCCTACATAGCTGAGTTTCAAAGACTTTCAGTTATGGTCACTGGAATCATGGAGAGAAGATTAGTGATCCTATTCAGCGAAGGATTGATGGAGCCACTCAAGGGTTGGATCAAAGCTTTTGATCCACCGTCCTTACAAGAAGCAATGAAGAAAGCTAGAAACATGGAGTGGGCTGCTCCCAAAGCAAAGTTTCATTCCAAACCAGCATTTCACAAGGGGGATAGAGGGAAAAAGTTTCATCAAAAGCCTCACCATAAGGAGTTTAAACCACAGAAACCTCATGGCACAAGATTGGATCCAGAGACTATCAATGAACTCCGAAGAAAGGGGTTATGTTTCCGTTGTTGGGAAAAATGGTCCCAAGATCATGTGTGCCCAAAGGGTGCTAAAATCCATCAAATTGAGTTCTATACAGCTGAAGAAAGCAATTCTGATTTTTCTGATCAGCAAGCTGATTTTGAGGACAGCGATGAAGAAAAAACTCCAGAAGAGTCTGAAAGTGAAAAAGAAGGTGGTGGTACATTGGCTCAACTTTCGAGCTTCCAAAAGAATGAGTCTTTCAAAGTTCGTGGGATGATCAAAGGGCAGCGCATTGTTGCTTTAATTGACACTGGAGCAACACATAACTTCATAGACGAAGTCGTGGTGGCAAAGAAAGGGTTGCAAACAGAAGACTTTGAGGGTTTCAGAGTTATGGTTGCTGATGGGTTTCACATCTCATGCACCAAGAGGATTCCCAACATGTCAATACAATTGGGCAATTACAAAGTCAAGGATGACTTCTATGTGGTTAATATTGGAGATACGGATGCTGTCCTTGGCATTCAATGGCTGCGATCTCTTGGAGAGATCTCTTTAAATCTGCAAACCATGGAACTCAAATTTCAATCCGATGGAAAGAACGTGGTGTTGAGAGGAATGTCAAATGGTGGCCCTCGGATTGTGTCATTCAAGAGGATGGCAAGGTTGATACGTCATGACCAAGTGGAGTGGGCTGCGGAGTGCATGATTCTTCCAGCTGGTCCAGCTGAAACAAAAATAGAGCATCCTCCAGATATTCAGTCTTTACTCACCAAGAAGAGTAAAGTGTTTGCTGATTTACCTCCTGGACCCCCTCGATGCGAGTTGAACGCATCATAGAGCTCAAAGGAAGGGCTAGCCGTTGATACAACTCCATATAAATTATCGAAGGCAAGGATGAATGAAATATTAGAACTTTTGGAGATGGGTTTCCTCGTAAGCAAAGAGCCCCTTGCATCTGCGGTGGTTCTTGTGAAGAAGGATAATTGCCATGTAATGCGTGGACTATAGATGCTTTGAACAAAGCACCATCAAACCAGTCTGTTGAGAATAAGATGAGCTCATTGATGAATACATGGGGCTAAAGTTCTTTTAGATTGATCACGAGTGGGTTACTGTGAGATACGAATAGAGGGATCGAGGCGTGGAACAGCTTTCAGATGTCACTATGGCCACTTCGAATTCTTAGTCATGCCATTTGGTTTGACTAATGCACCGGCCACCTTTCAGTCTTGCATGACCCGTGTGTTTCAGAATCAGTTAAGGCGGTTTGTGCTGATATTTTTTGACGACATTCTGATCTACAGCAAGACTTGGGAAGATCACCTCAAGCACTTGGAGGAAGTGCTTAGTATCATGGAATCTGAGAGTTTGTTCGCAAAGGCTTCCAAATGTGAAGTTGGAATGGTGGAGTTATTATACCTTGGCCACATAATCAGTGCTGAGGGAGTAAAGGTGGATCCGGAGAAGATCAAAGCCGTGGTTGATTGGCCACCTCACGAGAGCTTGGCTTCCGGTTGAAAGGTTTTTAAAGATGCTTTGTGGTTTTCTCCGAGATTACCGTAAAGGGGTATTCGATCGCTCCCTTCTTGATCTCACAAAAGGGCAACTGCTTGGTGAGGAAAGGCTCAAGTTGTTTTTGACAAATTTAAGAAGATCATGAGCTCGTTCCCAGTTTTGGCCATTCCTGATTTCTCCAAGCCATTCGAGCTGCAATGTGATGCATCGGGTGAAGGAGTGGGGGCTGTCCTGATGCAAGACAAACACCCTATCGTGTTTGAGAGTAGGAAATTACGGGGTGTTGAAAGGACATACTCAATCTATGATAAAGAAATGCTTGCTATTATGCATGCATTAGCCAAGTTCAGGCAGTACTTGGTGGGGAACAAATTCGTGGTTAAGACGGACCACAATAGCCTCAAGCATTTTATGCACCAGAAGGATCTAAATGAGAGGCAACAGAAATGGGTGAGTAAGCTTCAAGCTTACGACTTTGACATTGAATATGTCAAAGGGAAAAATAATGTCGTGGCCGATGCTCTCTCCAGAAGGCCTCATCTTAGCTCATTGTGTGAGCTTACTGCAGATTGGAGAGACATGTTGCTTGCTGATTATGCAAAAAATCAGTTTGCAACCAGCATTCTGGAAGGTACTTTCCATGATGAAAGGTACCAGGTGGTTGAGGGATTGATCCAGTATAAGGGAAGAATCTTTCTGGTGGCTGATTCTAAGCTTAAGAAGAAGATTCTTTTGACTTTTCATGACATTCCAGTTGCTGGTCACCGAGGTATTTTCAAGACCTATAGGCAGATCCGAGAAAGGTTTTCTTGGAAAGGATTGAAAGGTGAAGTTCAACGCTACATTCAGGAATGTCCTGTTTGTCAAGCGAATAAAAATGAGCATACATTACCAGCCGGTTTGCTGCAACCACTTCTTATTCCCAATCAAAAATGGGAAAGTATCTCGATGGATTTCATCACTGGGTTGCCCAAGGCCCAAGGGAAGGATTGTATTTACGTGGTAGTTGACAGATTAACCAAATTTGCTCATTTCTTTGCCATTACCAGCACTTTTTCTGCAGCCCAATTTGCAGATTTGTTCTTTCGAGAAGTGTTTAGGCTGCATGGGTTGCCAAAGAATATTGTAAGTGATAGGGACAGCAAGTTCCTAAGTACCTTTTGGCAGGAAGTTTTCAGAATGAGTGGTACTGTGCTCACTCCAAGCACGAGTTATCACCCCCAAACTGATGGACAAATAGAAATGGTGAACAAGTGGTTGGAAGGCTACTTGAGAAATTATGTGTCAGAACAGCAGAAAGCTTGGGTCAAGTGGCTGCATATAGGCGAGTACTGCTACAACTCTACTTTTCATATGTCAATTAAGATGTCTCCTTTCTTGGCACTTTATGGATATGAAGCACCTAGTTTTGCAGATTTGGTGTTTGGTGACAGCAAAGCACCCCTAGCCAAGGATTTGTTGCAGCATAGTCAAGACATAATGAGATCCTTGAAGGATAATTTGCAGATTGCACAAAATCAGCAGAAGTTGTATGCTGATCAGAGGCGTGTTGAGCGTTCTTTTGAGGTTGGGGATATGGTCTATCTTCGTTTACAACCTTATAGACAGTCTACTCTCAAGAAGAGTGGAGCTGAGAAGCTCAAACCTCGCTTCTATAGGCCATTTAGGGTCATCAGAAAAGTTGGGGCAGTAGCTTATGAATTAGAGCTACCTTCAGATAGTAGAGTGCATAACGTCTTCCACGTGTCTCGCCTCAAGAAGGCACTTGGACACAATGTGGTTGCTTCTTCCACAGGTTGCCACGTTGGATTAAAGAAGAGGGCGATTGGTTCCTAGTTCGAGGAGGAGATACTTGATGTCAGAGAACGTTCCTTGAGGAATAGAACTATCAGAGAATGTTTGGTAAAGTGGAAGAACCTGCCTATGGAGGATGCAACTTGGGAAAGTGATGAGATATTGCAGCATCCTAGTTTGCGATTGCTTGAGGACAAACAATCTTGGGAAGGAAGCCGGTGTAATGTCCCCTTCTCAAACGTCGATCATATGACCGTTGGCCTTTTGGAAACCGAAGGCTAGTCGGAAGGTAAAATTAAGGTTTCTATTTTTGAGGAAGTCATTGCGCCGAGGAAGATGGTGGATTGATAAGGCGGATTCTTTACGCGGGTTTTAGGAGCTGATGGGCATATTCATCTCGGCATTGAACACTACGGAATTTACTATTTTAAGTAAATTCTATTTTTAAACTTTCGGTTGAGTTATTTCGGTTGACTTCTGCTGATTTGAATTGAGATGTTTTGCCGATATTGGCGAGGGCACGACCGGAAGGATAAGTTAAGTCATTTAATTAAAAGTCGCGTTTAATTATTATATTTTAGCGTTGACCGCAGCCTAAATTTAATGACTTAATATTTGTTTAAAAGTGGTGTGAGGGGTGCACTATTCAGAAGATTATTTTAATTATTCCCAAAGTTAAAGCAAGATATTTGGGGCGCATTTCTCAAGGTGATGATTTAATTAAAATATGAATATTGAGTTAAAGGGAAAAGGACGCCATATTGAAGAAGAGCTAGGGTTTGAACATTGAGTTGGATTTTAGGGTTTCGTGAAGTCAACGAAACTTATAAAAAGGAGTATTGTGCATTATTTCTTCATCTTTTGGTCGACTATACTGTTATGCTGCTGGATTGGCTCTGGAACTGCTTCGAGGAATGAAGGCCTCCTAGCTCGGGCATCGCTTCGTGTTTGCAAGACAACATCTAGTGGTGATTCTTAGTCTAGTTTTTGAGTTATTGGAATTAGTGCATTGTAATTTGCATGTGTCAAATTAGGTTCAGATTTTGCATATTAGAGTTTCCTGGTTTTTGTATTCTTGCTACAGCAGATTCAATGTTTTGTTCATAAATCCAAAAAGACAAAAAAATTGGTTGTGGGTAGTGTTTCTTTCTCTTCATCTAGTCAAGGCGCCATTGTTCCCAAGTCTATAGAATTTTTAGTTGAGGCATTTATTTTTAAAGGCAAAATCGCCCCTGTGCTGGGCCGTACCATTTGTATGTCATTGGGAATCGTGCATTTATTAGAATCTGCAATTTCAGTCTGTTTTATGATCT
This sequence comes from Sequoia sempervirens, assembly GCA_007258455.2. NCBI lineage: Eukaryota > Viridiplantae > Streptophyta > Pinopsida > Cupressales > Cupressaceae > Sequoia > Sequoia sempervirens. The sequence continues at coordinate 13,587 of VDFB02359738.1, forward strand.
GGTTTTGAGCGCCCCTATCTCAATTGAGTTTCGCAATTGGTATTTGGTATTTTGGAGGAGTATAGAGAGAGTTTCGAGCATTTCAAGGTTTTCTATGTTGCTGGTAATGCGTTGAAAAGTGCAGGTCTGTCACAGCAGATTGGATAAATCTGCATCTTCTATATTGATTGGTGGTGATAGTTCTTTCAAAGCAACGTGAAGACTCCAATGAAGATTGCCCAAGCTTGGAGATTAAGGTTGGATCTTTAATTTGCTGTTTCTGTGATCTTTACTTCCCGCAAATAAGTTCTTGAATATTGTACAACTCTCTTATAAGCTGATTTATATTGTTAGCAAGATCTCATCTCTTAAATTGTAAGCTGGCAGTAGTACTGACCGCATTATAGATTCTTGCTTTATCGGATTGTAATAGTCATCATACTTTCAGCAGTTGCTTTTGTTTTAATTGACCTCCGCCCTATGGTAGCTACTATCCCATTCTGGGTTAGAAAGCACATTCTGGGTGTTGAGTATTTCCTGCTTTCCGCATTGTCTTTTCAAGCACTGTTATTGTAATCACTCCGTCATATGGTCGCCCCTCACTCCGCATTGGATTGGGTAGCACATACTTGTCGTTGAGTTCCTTTCTGTATTTAGAGTAGAAGATCCTCTGACCAATGCTCGCCATCATCGGCGCCATTTTGGTTAGAGTTGCTTCCTTGCACGTTTTGGTTTATCCATCTAACCTTAACGGGTGCACTGCTTGTAATTTGAAATTGTGAAAAATCAAAAAAAAAATTGGCTCGGAATATTTCAATATCTAAGTGTGTTATTTCCTTTAGCAGCTCAGCTACAATTTGTGTTTATAATTATATGACCGATGTAGACTTGTGTTAGTGACGAGGACCTTGATTGGGTTGAACGGGCAGATAGAGAGGTTGAGGCTATAGCCATGGTAGAGGAGGCGGCTAAAGCACGAGCAAACACATCCGCAACTAATGTTGGTGAGGGTGGCATGGAGTCACAAGCAGAGACTATGGCTACAACTGCTACATCATCTAGGACCCACCTTAGATGTCTTTGTAGGAAGGATACAGACTCCTTTGAGCCATAGACTTGTAGTTATTGTTTTGATATTTCATATTTGTTTGGAACATTTGATGTCATGGATTTCATATTCCATGAGTTTTGTATACATTTGACTATATTTATATATCTAAGTGTGTTATTTCCTTCAGCAGCTCAGCTACAATTTGTGTACTTTATACTTATGTGATCGATGTATACTGTGTATGTGATCAAATTTGCTTCTATTTAATGATGTTATTGTGTCTTTAAGGTTTATTTAATAAAGAGTGCTTCAAACAAGTTTTAAATCCTTAAAAATCTCTAAGTTTCTAGGGTTTTTTCATTTTGCCGATTTTGCGCCGAGTCCCAAGTCCTGAGTCAAGTCACCCTAGCCGAGTCCGAGACGAGTCTAAGTCTCGTAACTATGGTTTGTTGGCATTTAAGGGTCAATTCAATTATATTCAGACAGATCAGCACTTGTATTTGATGTTTGTGAGCATTGACTACTCAGATCTGAGTGTTATTGCATATAAAAGGGTGTTAAGTTGGTTGTCTGCTTCATATCAAACCTTACCAGCATTTTCATTTGGGTTGTTTAACATCTGTAAGTAAATTTTGCTAGTTTAGGGTGAAGAAGTTGTTTTCCGGCCATAGAGGGTTTGACAAAAAGTTTCTAGCAATTAGTTTCACTTTGACTTTGCTGTTCCAGTTTGTGTATTGTTTTTGAAAAAAAAAATTACAGAAAATTCCAGTTTGAGACATTACAAAGTTAAGCTTGATCTTCCAAGTTAAGGATTTCAGACACTCTAAATGTCAATTTTCATTCAAACTCTAAGGAATGATCATGAGTTGTTATTGTTTAAGGTTGATAAAAATCCATCATGATGTACTTGGAAAACTTGCCAAGGTTGAGTTTCTAGTATCAAGTCATTAGGATTGACAAAGGAGTGTTATTCAAGTCATGAATTTTCAGCAAGTTTTATTGGCTCCAAGGAAAAGATCGGCAAGTTTAGAAGATTCATCTGAATTTACAAGTCAAAGACATTTTAGATTTTCAAAAATAACTTCTGACAAAAGTTTCTATTTTTCTAAAGAAGTAGATTTGAGCCTATTATTAGGATTTTATTTTAATTATTTATTTTACAATTGTTAGATTTTACAAGAAATGAGAATCTAAGCCAGAATTTGATGCTGGTCATAGATCACAGACACTCCAATCAACAAATGATCAAGATCAAAATAGCAGAAAGGAAAGAGAATACTGACAAGAGAGAACTTCAAAGACAAAATGCAATAGAGTATAAGCAATGCTCACATTACTCTCCAGTCTTTCTTATAACAAGGAAGAGCAGTGAGTGTTCTTTAAAGTGGTGCTTTTATGGGAATAATATATTATAATTTTATCCCTAAAATCTACTTCTTGAGAGCTTAAAAATAAATGCTATGAGCACATAATTTATAATGATGGTTGGAATCAAACTTATGTTGCAAAAATTGTTCAATAGAAGTATGTTTTTCCATATTTTGTGATTTCATAAAGTAAATTGGATTGAATAACTTTGACAAACTTTGAATTGATGTTTGTTATTCATTAAGTAGTGGCTATGTATACTACTTACCAATTTATTTTATATAATCGTGTGATGTTCATCTATTTACGCATTTCTTATTGACGTAGATTTGTTGATCTCTACTACAGCTAGTAGAAAGTTGCATCTGTTTTTGTTCAAACATTTATGTTGCAACTAACTACTACTCTCTCCTTTGGCTTTTAGGAAGTTCAATTCATTTGTCTATACCTGATAGTTTACTCTCCTTAATACTTAAAAATCTTGCTACAAGGCCTGACTATTGACAATATCGTGCCTACATCCAAGGTAAAAACATAGTCAATTACATATTTACATTTAATGGCAAACCCCATTAAAATCATGTACAGCGTTTACAATTGTAAATTTTGTTTACAGTTCTAAGTTTCATGTCTCTATGAGCTCCCCCTTATAATTTAAAGAATGGTTCTATCATACATACTATTCATGTTTAAATTGCCCTAAAAAGGACAAATTAAAACACTAATAGTTTTTGGTGACTCTACTAGTGTTGGTGTACATTTTATCATCCACCGAACACACAGAATAAAATGTCCAAAGACACTATCCTCTCTTGAAAAACCACCGCGTATGCTAAGATTGCGAGAAGATCATATGACGATTCCAAGGTTTCTTTTGTTAGGTCTTGACGTGTGGATAAGCTCAATGGGCATTGTGATTTGCTGGTAATAAACAAGGGGACTTACGTTAAAGAAATTTTCACAAGTTTGGGACTTAGGCGGATTTATCATTAAAGGCTCTCTTCAATTAGGACTTCAATTTGGATCTCAAAAAAAAAATAGCAAAAAGATAAGGGTTTAGGGGGTCTATTCTATGCCTAAGAACTTAAGAGACAATAAAGATTCAGTGAAAGGAATAAACCACACTTTGTTTCGCCTCTTGTTGGACAACATACGCAAAGTGGGTGCAATATTCAAGGGGTGTGATAATGATTTTCAAGCCTCGAATGAGACTGAAATTAAGCTTCCACAATTATAAGCTCAGGCTAACTTTACGCATCGAATGCAAATCATCCATTTGAAGAAAGTATGAGCAATACTTCACCATTGAATCCATACAATCAATCTCTCATTCACTTAACCAATACTCAAAAGCAAATTCTACTTAATCTAATGCTAACTTTAATCTATGGCGGAAGAAGATATGCAACCTCGCTTACTATTTGACAATAAAAGTTATTCAAAGCAAATCATGCATAAGAGCTTTTATTACTCGAAATAGTCTCAATGCAACAATCTCATATACTGTTTCCACACAAATGAAAGTGAGAGCGCACCAGTTTATATAGAGTTTCAAAAATCAAATGAAGGGTCGAGATTAAAACAACATCAATGGCCAAGATTATTACAACCCAACCCTAATTAGGGTTGCCCAAAATAACATGAGTTATCAATCAGTGAACAATCAGTAATAGGCAGTGAAGTGGCAATTGGAGCTATCATCAAGGAGAGGCGTCCTTATCCTTCTGAGCAGCATTGCATTCGACGAACCTGGACACGACTGTGATAACCTCCTCCATCGCGACGGGTGGCAGCATGCTAATCCGGAATTCAAGTCCATCAAGTTTTCAGCATTTGGCAAGGTATTACTTTTCCCAATCTCCTTCCAAAATCATTACATTTGAGGGAAGTCTTTATACATAAAATCCTATCTTAGAAGTGGTCCAGTAGTCGAGAAGAAAACCTCTTGAACCTTACGTTTCAACCTCTCCAGCTGCATGTCGTTCTCCCGGACAATCTCACGGTCGAACACTTCTGCAGCTGTCATATAAATCTTCTCCTAGATTTCTTTGACCTGCTCTTCAATTATGAGCCCATCTTCTTTCGCCCTCTCCAGAACCTCTCTCCGTATAGTCACTGCCCAAAACCAGTGATGGAAATCATATGCTGCCCCTGCAGCAATTACCTTTCTGTCAACCAACTCCTCTCTTGGAGTGCCTTTCAAGACCCTGAGGCATGGAATAAGCCTCTCCTGCATGTCTAGAATACACTCCCATATCTTTGCCATATCAACCAGTCGGGAAAGAAAAGAAGAGGTTTTCCCATAGGCAAGTGCCAGTTTCTCCATGAACAAGGTCGCCTCTGTGCCCTTGCTCACTATCCAGTCCTGAGCCTCCTTAGCTGTGACCATTCCGTGCTCTACATCCCTGGTCACCTCGTGCGATGAATTGAGCAGAGGAGGAGCTACCGCATTACCCTGATCAAGTGGCTGGGTCAAATGCTGTATGTACTCCTTAAGGCGTTCAACCTCCTTTTTATACTCTTTCTTCTTAGCCACTTCTTTTTCCAATCTCGCCTTGATGGTCGAGACGGAATTATCTAGTTCCTCCACTTCTTGACCTTTTGAGGTTGGTCCAAGATCTATGGTGGTTATGGCATACTCTTGAGGAGTAATCTCGTCTTGTGGCTTGTCCACTGTGGGTACTGCAATGTGTACGGAATGGCTGCCTGTCTCGTACCTTTGAATGGTAGAGAATTTCTTGGCCGGTTTCTTAATTGCAACTTGCTCCAAACTCGCCAAAAAATCGGCAGTATCATCTTCCTCTTGAGCTTCTGCAGGTACCTGAATCTTCATCCTCTCTATCAGCCAATCTGGAATGGTCGGCTGCTCAATTCCATCTTCTACCTGAACCTCTTCCTCATTCGGAACATCCACAACTTCTCTGAGAGCGGAAATCATTCCCTCCTCGAAGTCATTATTTCGGACTTCTATCTCATCGTCTGAACCAAGTATTTCCGTGCCTGTAGGTGACGAGGGCTTCTCATCATCCAACTGAATAGGTTCATTATTCTCTTCCTGAACCGTAGGAGATACAATCATTTCAACCAAGGACTCATCTATGGTCGCCACCAGCTCGTCAATGTTCCGATGTTGAACAAGATGGTTCTCCCTTATGTCTTTTCTGAACAGGTTCTGCACTCGGAACTATTTCCTTCCTCTTCTCTCCAATCTCAACCAAGTCTTGATGGGATGCACCGGCATTAGAGGAATACGACTCTGACTCGCTCAGTACATCATACGTGAGCGTTATTCTTCTCTGTCTCATTTCCTGGGCATGATGGTCAACCCACCACTAAGAGTATTTGACCACTGGTCTCATTAACGTTGCTAAGTCTGAGTGCTCAGGTTCCGACCATCTCACGGGAGGAAGAGGTCGACTCTCTTCGAAGCGTGGCTGGATGTAGTTCCCATCGTCCTGCAACTGGTCAAGCGCCCGGAAAAACTCAATTGCCCTCATGAAGTCAACTGGCATTCTGGACCATAGTCTTCTTCTGACTTCATATTCATCGGCAGCATTTGCCCAGAAGTCTTCTAACTCCACTCTGTGCTTGTACCTTCTCCCCTCTACTATCCGAATATTATGATGTGGGTCAAAGTTGACCCTGGACTTGTAGGTTGTAAATGGATACCATTGGATCTCCAACCTTGCACTCTCAACTGCCTGCGCTGATGGATAGGACTCCAACATATTCCCGATAAAAAATGGGAATGTAACAGATGCCTTCTTGGTTGGCCTCTGGATGTTTTGATACTCCTCTAGCTGTCTTAGGACTTCAAGTAGGATCATCCGATTTGTCGGATAGATGGGCAACTTATAGGGATTTCCAATAAATCCCTGGATCCTGACATATGTGAATTTTGGAAACTAGATGAACCAGGATCCGTATTTACTGATCAAACTTTTCGCCTCATGACTCAGCCTTTGATGTACTCCTCCTTGAAGTACTCTGGTAATATGCATTAAGAATGCATCATGCACCCTTCTGAAATGGGACTTCTCCTTCAGCTGGAGTTGTGGGTAGCAGTCATAAGGTCTGAGTTCGTTTTCTCCGTTGCCAACTTTGCCCTTGCAAGTTAACCCTGAGTATTTATATGATCTGACCAATAAGTAGACAACATACGAGCTCATGTGAAAAGACTTAGTCTCTTCTAGATTGATCAACTGCTCGTGGAGATTGTCACTTATCATATGTGACCAATTGAACATTTTTACGCCAGAAGTGATTTCATCTATGAAGTAGTACATCCAGCTCTCGAAAAATGCGCCTTGCGGGTGTTGTGACCTTTTCACACATCGCCCCATTCAAGATGGGGACCCCTAATTTTGCTCCATTCTGGTCTTTTGGCTTTGGTTCTTGGTCTCTCTCTCTCCGTCTGTCTCTTTTCTATGGTCTGCTTTCCGGGATTTCTCCGCCTTTGAGCTTAAAACGCAAAAATTTGGCTAAGTCTGAAAATTAGGGTTTGAATCTCTCCTAGTCAGTATGATGTCGAGTGGGGTGAATATATTGAAAATTGAGTTTAACGTTGTTGTCAGCATGTTTCCAGCGGGCTCTCAGCGGATTTTCAGCTGATTCTGAGGTACTTACTATTTTTAGTAAGTGTGAAATTACATGCAGTCCGTCAGCTATTTTTGAGATTCCGATAGTCACACAACATTCAGAACACATCAGGCTGCTCACATGCAAAATTTGAGCGAAAACAGACAACTTACTATTTTTAGCAGTCTGGCTTCCGGCACGAATTTCAGGGTCCAGATGCAGAGTTTTTCTTTGCATGTCTGCATATTCCTTCTGGGTTTTAAAGGACAGCGATGATATAACATGCAAAGCAGGGCGACAACCTTGAAATTCGGTCTTAGAGGCATTTTTAGGGTTTGCACATGTCGGGGGTTTCCTTGCATGTGGATATTGATTCTGATGGGTTTGAGAGCTTCGCGATGGTGTGACATGCAAATGAGATACTCACTAGGTAAGGAACTTGTATTTTATGGCGAGTATGTCCGGCCACTTCGGCGATTCGGAATCACAAAATTTGCGCGGTGCGGAAAGCGAGCAAGCGGATATCATTTGATGCATCTTGAAAGGCGAATTGGGTTTCGGCAGGGACCCAAAAGGGGCCTGAGGTCAGGGTACCCGGCTTGATTAGCCAAACCACCGCGATCAACGTCCTTCAGGCTATCTGCTGGTGAAATTTCAGGACAAACGGAGCACTTACTATTTATAGTAAGTCAGATTGGAAACTGGCTAAAAATAGTAAATCAACTGCATGCGTTGATGTCGACAGATAGGCCACGTGGTGAGGAGCGCCTCATTAAAATTTCAAGTCGATCGGAGCAGTGGAGCTATCAGAAACATGAGGTTACTATTTATAGTAAACCACCTCCGGAAACGAGCTAAAAATAGCAGGGTGACCAAAAGTGGCAGTGTCAACAGGACAACGAGGTTATGATGATGCAGTGAGCAAAATTTCAAGTCGTTCCGGGCTTCAGAAGTGCAAAATTGAGAAAGCTTACTATAAATAGCAGGGCACGTAAGCTGGTGAAAAAGGAGGCATAAAAATTTCTAAGTGTGAGTTCATCCTTCATACAGGCCAAAATGCGCCCAAGGCACAAGAAGTCAAAGAAAAGTCAATGAGTTTTATCCTGCAGGTAGGCCAAAATGCGCCCAAGGGAAGCTCAAGAAGGTTGAAAAAATTTCTAAGTATGGCGTTCATCTTGCTCAGGGGTCCAAATGCGCCCAAGGCACCAGAAGTCAAAGAAAGTCAACGATGTTCATCCTGCTGCTAGGCCAAAATGCGCCCAAGATGCAAGTTTATCCTTCACACAGGGTGAAATGCACCCAATACACAAGGAGGTCAAAGCAGTCAACGTTTTCATCCTTCCCCCTAGGCAAAATGCGCCCAAACACATGCATGTGAAGACAAAAAATTGGAAGGTGAAGAGTCACCCCTGAGGCGTTGTCATGAGTTTATCCACCAGCCACATCAAAATGCGCCCAAGAAAGGAGGGAGTCAACAAGTCAAACAAGTTCGTCCTTCACATACATGGAAATGCGCCCAAGGAAGAAGTGGGTCAACAAGTCAAAGTTTTTATCCTTCTCACCCTCCTAAATGCGCCTATCCTTCTCATGCATCAAAATGCGCCCAAGAAGAAAGTGGGTCAACAAGTCAAAGTCTTTATCCCTCACCTACATAAAAATGCGCCCAAAACAGAGCATGTAAAGACAAGAAACGGGAGTTGAAGAGTCATCCTTTGCCTACATGGAAATGCGCCTACTTTGAGGTGTAATAAGTGAATGGAGGTGGTAATTAAGGTGAAAATACTTCAAAGCGTGGTAAAAGAAGGGTGAATGTTAGGCGTGGTGAAGTTAGATGTCCCTCTTCAAGTGCAAAATGCGCCCAAGGTAATGGGTGGTAGAGTTTTTTTTTTTTTTCAAGGCGTGTGAAATGTGGAATGAAATGCTAGACGTGATTTCAAATTTTCTTCAAGTATGCTATATGCGCCTAGGGTAGTAGGTGTTGGAAAAATTTCCAAGGCGTGTGGTGGTAAAATAAAAAAAAAATTGCTAGGCGTCGGGAAAATATTCTCCATGGCAAGTGTAATATGCGCCCAAGGCACAAAGAGGAGAGAGTCAAATATTGCTAAGGCGTTGAAGTTGCAAAAAAAAAATTTCCTAAGGCGTTGAAGATGATGGAAGTGAAATGTGGTGTGCTCGCAGGAAGATCTTCTAAGTGAAATAAATTCTTCTCGCAGGCAAGTGATCAAAGTTGAATATAAAAAAATTCCAAGGCGAAATTTTTCTAAGACAAAATTTTCAAGTGATTCAAAAATTTTCGAAGGCATGAAGTATTCTCCTCCTCTAGAAAATACGCCTAGACTCCAAGATGGTGGATTTTTTTTTTGAAGCACAGATGAGTCGCCTGAGGTGAAGTCAGAAGATGCTAGCTCCACAGGATTAATAAAAAATTTCCAAGTCAGAGCAAAATTCTCAGAGGGATTAAAGAACGAGAATAAATTTAATGAAAGAATATTTTCTAAGGTCCAAAAAATTCAAAAAAATTAAATGAACCCGTTCGTTGGGTACCCATGGATTCATCACGTTCTGAGGAAAATTTTCTTCTGGGTATCGAAGATTATCAGTGAGGAGTTGATTTTAAAGTCTTCCATGCTTCGCTGTGGCCTTCAGGGTGAAGATTTTTGATGGGCACCAAGTTGATGAATTTTCCTAAGGGAAACTTGAAAATTTTCTAAGGCAAATGTGAAGAAAATGTGTTTTCAAGATAAAAATATGCCTCAGCGGATGAATTTGAAAGAAACTGCCTAGGTGAATTTGCTCAAGTTCTTCGTGGGACTAATCTTCCAGAGTCAGAGATGAACGAAATTGAGTATCAGAGCTCCAGTTAGTGAAATGAATTTCTCAAAAATGATACGCCCTTGAGGAAGATAAAATTTGGCTAAGGCATGAAGAATCATGAAGAAAGCACAAATTGGCTAGTGGAAGCGATGAACGTGAGAATCTTGGTAGGTAAGTTGGATTTATATTATGAAATGTTCTAACACTCCTCTCCTCGCTTGTTTTGCAGGAGGAATGTCGAGGCCAGAGCACGATGTCTGGAAGTGGTGAAGCACGATGATATTACAACCTTCAGAGGAAGATAAAGTTATAAGTTTCACATGAAGGAAGAAAAAGTTACAAGAAATTGGCTAAGTGTTAGCTCAATTGACAAAGAAGTTGAAGAGCAACGCCAAGAAAGAAGATCAAGGACAGTGTGAACGCGTCTACAAGCGGAATCTTCTAGAAGGATGATGGTGGACATTATGGCGCATTTATTACCCCACTCTCCTTTGTGGCGGTTTTTAGGGCAAATCTTGTTTAGGGCTGAGGTGGCACAATTTTAGCCACTCTATTGATTGTAACCCTAGCCATCTTTTGGGACTTGGCTAGCTATATAAAGGGGGAGTCCCCCTCATTTGTGAGACATTAGAATTAGAAGCAAAGCTTAGAGGAGTAGAGAGAAGTTGATAGAGTAGAAAGTAAAGTAGTGTAGATTGAAAAGGAAGGAAAGTCTTCCCCTTGGATACTTTGTAAGAAGTTGTCATGTATGCTTTCATAATAAAAGAACTTTCATTGATGGTGAATTCTTCTTTGTTGTGAATAGTTGTTGAGGCTTCTTCATCCTTCCAATTCACGTAGTATCTTGAAGTAGCTTAAAGTAAAGTAGTTTTCACTTTCATGCAAGTAGATGTTAGTTGTGGACTTGTGGTATTAATTGAGGCAACTTCATTTCTATCCATACCACTAGCGGCTTGCTGACGGCAGGTCTGCCTTGTGTGGTCAACTGGAAAACTTTACAAACTTAACTTCGATTGTGATTCATGTGTTTGCATGCGTCGTTCTGATGGTGCTTACATGTTGAGTTATAATTTGAAAACCTCTTGTCACTCCCTTGAAGATTGCACCGACTTTGTGTAAGTTGTCCAACGTGAGGCGGAGCAGAGCCTGGTCGAAGTCTGTCAAGATTGATCCCACGTCCCGTCCTTAGATAGAAGATTAACTTCTTAGGCCCTACCCCCCTTTTTAATTCAGTTCATTTCCGATTAGAATTAGGAAACTCGTGCTCATTTGCCAAATCATTCAGATCACACGTAAAGCCCTTAGTTTACTGTCTGTTGTCAGCTAACGAACAATTGTGTAAGTCCCCTTGAAAATGAATATCACATCGGTGCCAAACCGAGCTCTATTCGCACTTTAAGGAACCTTTTGAGCTACATCTTCCGCACCTAGCATGCTGAATACTTTGTTCAAGAGAGGATAGATACCGCTGGGAGACTTTATTCTGCGTTGCGCCCCAAAACTACTGCCACCGGGTTGCCAGCTTACTGCTTCAACATCAAGATGGATATCCCCTAAAATCCCTTTGAAGTTCCGTGTCTCGTACTTTATTACGCTTAGGCTTGTCCGTTTGCCTTTGTTAACAGCTAGGCGATAAGTTCGCTGAACGCTTGATAAACGCTAGCCTCTTCCTTGGTCTTATAGACAGTACGAGAATGCACTGTGATGCCAAAGGTCTCTTGAATTGCTACTTCACCCAAGTGTGCCAAAATTCTGCCGTCAGGTGCAATAATCTGCCTCTTCTGAGCATCATAGTGGATAGCACATTCCACCATCAATTTTGCACAATCCATTGCAGGCGGGAATCCAGCTGCCTGAAAAATCCCATTTCTCACCATCCGCCTGGCTATTGGTGTTGGAAGTCCGTTCTATCCATACATTCTTTTCTTGAACTCTTCGAAGTCAACATGTCCCAGATCGGTGTCCGCAACATTTTTCCACTTAGAATTTATTTTAGACTCTCGCTGGACACCTTTGCTAGCGAACTTCATGGCTGCCTTCTTTGATGATTCGCCCACCGTGGTCATCAACCTATTCAACTAAACATCAAACCTCAGTAAAAGATTGCTGGCTGCAAATCAGATTCAAACTTCGAGAAATAAATCAGAAGGCAAGTGATGAAGTGGCCCCTCTTGCACAGAAGAATTCGACTTTCAACAAATAAATCTTTCTTTTCCGATAAAATTCTCCTTCAGCATAAAACTTCCTCTTCCTCCGAGAAACTTCGATCTTGCCTGCTGAGAAAATGATTGTTTTAGAATTTCGAGAGAGATTAAATTTCTCTTCAGCTGTGTGTGAAAAATGAGTTGCTGAAACTCATTATAATGCTAAAGAGCTTAATTTATTTTAGCAACTGCCTTCTTTTTTCTCGATCTCGATTTGTTTTCTCTTGTTCAAACAAGAAAGTTTCCTTTATTTTTCGAAAAGAATCCGTGACAAGCTTATCCAGGCAAATCTCTTTTATTTTCAAAAATTCGATTTTTGCTTGAAATGTTTATCTTTAATTTTCGAAATTTTGAAAATAAACATTAAATGACTAATTAAATTCGATTTTCCAAGCTTTTAAATCACTGGCGAATTTAATTTTTCCCATTGGATTTCGTCTTTGCCTGGCACAATTTATCTTCTTCCAATATACGTCTGGCGAATTTAACTTTGTCCAAACTTCTAAATTTCAGAGTAGTTGAAAATAAATTATTAAAATATTAAAATATTTTAATTTATTCCAACCCGTTCGTTTTGGACCCATGGCTATTTCAATTTTCTCTTCATTTTCCTTGGCTAAAAGTTTATTTTCCAATTTTGTTCTCAATTTTGTCTAGCCACGTCAAAATTTAAGCCATTCCGTCGACAATTGTTATGCCAAATCCTTATTTTTCCCTGCCATGGCGAATTTTTAATTGCACTGAGCTTATTTTCTTCTGCCAAAGTCAATTTTTTTCTCGCTCAGACGAATTTCTCTAGGAAAAGTCTTTGTCTGGATGTCTTTCTTAGGCGAATTTCCTTGACGCTTGACAAATTTTATCCCTTCTGGCTAAGGGCGAGCTCTCCTTTTTCTTTGCTTTGTGCATTTTTCTCTGTGTACTTGGCCAAATTTATCAAATTTTGTCTAGACATCCAAACTTTAGGCGAATTTTAATTCTCTTCTCTCTTCATGCTAGGCACGTTTCATTTTTTCTTTGCCATAGCCTAGGCGGACTTCCTTAAGTCTCTTCCACCTTCCACATGCCATGGCAGACTTCCTTTAGCACTTGCCTTTCAAACTTTAGCACTTTGCTTCTTGAAAATGTCATAACACTTAGCCAACATTCTTATTTTCCACCCTTTAAGCCTTCTATACTTAGGCTAATTTTCGAATTTTCTCTCTAGGCACCCAACACTTAGTGAAATTTTAAATTTTTTCTCTCCCATATGCCTAGGCGGACTTTCCTACCTCTTGGTCAAGTGTGTGGCGGACATTCCAAGGCCTTTGCCAAGCTCCTCAAGGCTTGGGCGGACTTCAAAGACCTCTTGCCAAAGTGTGGCGGACTTCAAAGGGTCTTAGACTGTAATGTCCCCTTTTTTCGTGAGCAATGGAGTTTAGAGGAATTAGCCTATTCCTGATCCTCGTAGGCTAATGGAGCTTGATAAAAGGGTTGTTTGGCAGATACCCAGTTGATTGGTTGGCTCGTTTCGTGATTCAGTCTACATATGGAGGTGTTCTAATGATTTCTTAATATGTTTCTATTTTTAGAAACCTCATGTTATAAAGTAATGTTATGTTTGCACTTTATGTTATGAATAATTATTTTATTATAAAGAGCAAAATAATAAATAATAAAATAAAATAAAATAATATTCCTTCTACAAAGTGACTTGGGAAAGTTCTAGAAGGAGGCCAACCTCTTGAGGAAAAAGTATAAATAGACATCTTGGACTTCATTCTCAGCAAGCAGATTTGATGTTGTTGTTGTTGTTGCATCTTGTGGAGCCTAGGGTTTCTGCAGATTACTTCATTGTCATAGGAAACGAAAACTTCCTATTGATAGCAATTTTGAGGGTGTGAACTATCACTTGAATTATTGCAGCTGGGAGAAAGTTACTTCAGACTTTCTATTTGTGCTTCATTGTGAAATATATTTGAATACAATAGTTGATGTATTATTGTACTTTCTGAATAAGGGTTTGGATTCAACACAGCAGCTGAGGTATTGTTGGGTTGATCATTTTATTGATCAAATTTTGCATAGTTCGATTGGTGAAGATTTTGGAGACATTTTGATAATTGAAGACTTCATTCGTTGGAGGTAGATCTACATTGTGCATACTCAGATTTAGATATCAGTCTATTCCAGATTTCTTATGGCAGCTTATTGAGTCATTGGGGACCAATTTTGTATTAATTCGATTTGGTGCTTCATTGGAGATATTTTAGTGTTGAAGACTTTATTTCTTTGGCATTTTGGAGGTCGGTTTGTATTGAGGAGATTCTGATTTTACATATCAGAAAAAATTACAGTCAAAAAAGTCTGCATACTTATATGCCACGTTTTTGCATAAGGGAGCTCCATTGGGGTTCGATTTTGACAAGTAATGGTGGCGCATGACTCAAGGACATTAGGCGACTCCATTGGTGATAGTTAGAGAGTGCAAAAGGCTGAATATAAATTTTAATCTGCATTCACATCAGCAACAGGGGCGATTTCATGAAATATTTGATTTGACTTGTGAAGAGGTCTTTTGGCTTGGAACTTGGATGCTTCATCAACTATCATCCTAGGCGCCTTCATTCAATCAGGTTTCTCAATTATTAGGTCAATATATCATTGCATATTAGGAGTTTCATGTTGCAGCTGTAGGTGTGCATCTTTACCAGCATATTCATTTTTTGTAATCAATGTAACTTGCCAAGAGTCTTGGCTGAATAGAAATCATCATTGTATTAGAAAAGTATTTGCATTGAAGAAGTAATAAGGAGTTGTTCAAAATAGCTGTTATTATGCTATCCATCCACATTATAATCAACTTCAGTATTTGCATGCCAAGTATTCGATAAAATGCCTCATAGTTGTAGATGCATGTCATGTACTTAGTTCTTCATTAGAAAGCATTTGAATTGCATAAGAGCATTTTAATTCATCTTAATGCCTGTATAGTAGTGATAGAAGTTTATTTAGCCTTCAAATCATTTGGTATACGTTCTTGCATCAAACAACAAACTGAAAAACAACATATCAGCCTCTTCATATATTGCATACAAAGTGTTTGACGAAATTGCAAAGCAGAAATTGAAGTGTCTTAAGGTCAGTTTAGGCTCATTACAATGGTATCAAAGCGGTTTCCTACCAGCCTGATTGGGTTATTTCAAGATCAAGTTTCAGCTACCAGCATGGCTTTAACAGGTGAAAGGGATTTGGAAGAAAAAATTTACAACACAGGGAAGAAATTAGAACATCTATCTCAGCAAAAGGAGGTTCTTCTAAGCACTTTGGAGGAGTTAGAGACTTGTCTATGCGTAGTTGATCAATTACATTCTGATATTATGGAACTAGCTTTGTCTCCAGCAGTGCATTGCTTGGTTAAGCCACAACTTATGAGACATCATGATGAGGTGGTAAGACTTGCAGCCATCTCTTGCATTAGTGAAATTATGAGGATAACAGCTCCTATTGATCCTTATGACAGCCATATTATGAAAGAGGTACTTCAAATCATGGTGGCAAGTTTCAAAGGTTTGGATGACATCAAAAACCCTTATTTTTCTAAGAGGGTAAAACTACTTTAAGTATTTGCAAAGTTCAGTTTTGAAAACATTATGTTATCCATGGATTGTGTTGATGACATTCGCAAGATGTTTCAGATATTTTGGAATGTTATCAATGAGGTTCATCCTAGTAGCGTGCTCAGTTCAATGCAATCCATCATGTCTTCAGTTTTGTATGAGGATGATGCTATTTCTAAGCTTGTGACAAATGACCTATGGGCTGTTTGGAAAGGTGAGCAAGATGTGTCACCCATGGCACATGAGTTGTTAAGAAGTTTGGTTGAACAATGTAAGGATAATGATACTTCACCTATGGTTTCATCTTCTTTTCAAGAGGAGAGCATGCAATCATCCGATGTTTCAATTGAGCAAGATGATGATGATGAGGACAGGAAGCAGCACAAGTCCTCTCGTTTTCAGACACCTATTCAAGTCACTGCTGATTTGACAGATAGAATTGGTGCTGACCTACTTGCAAATCGACATGAGACCATTCAGGACTTTGTGGAAAAAGAATATCAAGCACAGTTAGAGGCTTCTTCATGTGAGGTTGAAGCTAGAGATACTCTGCATGGTCTACACAGTTTGAGGAACCAGCTAAAGGTGAATGAGGATGGGATCGTGGCAGCTCTATTTCATCATGATAGGATGCATAAGATGATTGAAAATCACCTTTGGGCGGTTCAGCTTGAGAGAAGACAAAAGGGAGTTGTGGCAGAGTCTTCTCATGATAGCTTGCAGGAGATCAAAGAAGGCATGGGAGGGATGAAATCAAGTTATTTACACCTTCTTTCAGACCGTGACCACCTTCTTAACCTTGTTGGGATCTATTCAGATGCCTTGATGAGGAAAGAGGAGGAAGTTGATATGCTTTCTCAGGAGCTTATGGTCACTAGGGATTCTTTGGTGAGCACTTAGTTAGCACTTCAGGATTCAAAGCATTCCTTCCGGGTAGCCAGGACACTTGTAGATGATAGCAGTATGAGTTCACCTAGTGTTCACACTCAGGATACAGATGCAGTATTAGGTAGTGGTGTAGACACATCAGTGTCGGCGGCAGATTCAGGTGCTAGTGGAGTTCTAAGTACTAGTATCTTCGGTACTCTAGAGGCTAACATTGGTCAGTTGAATCAGAAGGAGATGATTCCTTCTAGGACTTTCACGTTGGGTTTTGTCATTGATTCAATACCTTGCCAGGCAATAGATAACATCCATGATGAGGGCGAGACTGTAGATGGCATTCATGGTGATGTTGTTGCACAACCAACTCATCCTATTATGAGTTGTGAGCCTTCTTCCGAGGATGGCAATATTGGTTGGAATACACTTGATCATTAGGGTATTCCATTAGCCTTACCACGATCTGATTGACGATTTTGATGTTCTAGTCGGCTTGGATATGATTTGTTTCCGACCTCGGATGATGATTCCGAGTTTGGCAGGTCTTCTACTTTGCTCTCTCATGATGATTATCATTTGATTCATGATTTGGAGACTTGCAGTGTTTTGGAGACATGGGGTATTAGAGTGGCACAACAGGAAGCAATGGGTGGTGGCTTTCCAACAATATGGGCGCATCAGATTTATCATCATAGTTTTGGAGTTGAGTTGATTCAGCATGCCAAGAGCTGCTTCTGGTGATGTTTGGCACATTACACAGATCTTCACTTGGGATCTAGGTGGAGGAGATTTGTACTTGTTGCTGAGATTGCTTGGGGACAAACAATTTCAGGGAGGGCGGACTGTAATGTCCCCTTTTTCATGAGCGATTGAGTTTAGAGGAATTAGCCTATTCCTGATCCCCCTCGAGGGCTAATGGAACTTGATAAGAGGGTCGCTTGGCAGATAACCCAATTGATTGGTTGGTCTGCCTGATTCAACATATATGGAGGTGTTCTAATGATTTCATGTTTCTAGCTTTAAAACCTCATGTTATGAAGTAATGTTATAGTTTGCACTTTTATAAGTAATAATTATTTTATTATAAAATAATAAATAATAAAATAAAATAAAAACAATATTCCTTCTACAAAGTACTTGGGAAAGTTCTAGAATATGCCAACCCCTTATGGAAAAGCATAACAGACACCAATTTCATTCCTCGTGAGGGTCAGATTTGATGTTGTTGTTGCTAAGGTGACCAGGGAGCCTAGGGTTCTCAGACATCATTGTCATGTGTTCTAAACTCCTATTGATAGTACCTTGAGGTAAATACTTGAATTATTGCAGCCGAGAAAGTTACTGCACTTCTCATTTTGTGCTTTTCCATTGTATTGGTATTTGAGTGCCAATAGTTGATGTACACGTACTTAATAAGGGCTTCATCCAAATACAAGCAAATTGCATGTTGGGTTGGATCACTATTGATCAAATTTTGCATAGTTCTATTGGTGAAGCTTTTGGAGAAATTTTGAAATTGAAGTCTTCATTCTTTGGAGGTCAATTTGCATTGTGCATACTCAGATTTTGATATCAGTCTATTCTAGATTTTAATGGCAGCTTATTGAGTCATTGTGATCCAATTTTGTATGAATTTGGATTGTGCCTATTGGAGATATTTTAGTGTTGAAGACTTTATTTCTTTGGCATTTTGGAGGTCGGTTTGTATTGAGGAGATTCTGATTTTACATATCAGAAAAAATTATAGTCAAAAAAGTCTGCATACTTATATGCCACGTTTTTGCATAAGGGAGCTCCATTGGGGTTCGATTTTGACAAGTAATGGTGGCGCATGACTCAAGGACATTAGGCGACTCCATTGGTGATAGTTAGAGAGTGCAAAAGGCTGAACATAAATTTTAATCTGCATTCACATCAGCAACAGGGGCGATTTCATGAAATATTCGATTTGACTTGTGAAGAGGTCTTTTGGCTTGGAACTTGGACGCTTCATCAACTATCATCCTAGGTGCCTTCATTCAATCAGGTTTCTCAATTATTAGGTCAATATATCATTGCATATTAGGAGTTTCATGTTGCAGCTGTAGGTGTGCATCTTTACCAGCATATTCATTTTTTGTAATCAATGTAACTTGCCAAGAGTCTTGGCTGAATAGAAATCATCATTGTATTAGAAAAGTATTTGCATTGAAGAAGTAATAAGGAGTTGTTCAAAATAGCTGTTATTATGCTATCCATCCACATTATAATCAGCTTCAGTATTTGCATGCCAAGTATTCGATAAAATGCCTCATAGCTGTAGATGTATGTCATGTACTTAGTTCTTCATTAGAAAGCATTTGAATTGCATAAGAGCATTTTAATTCATCTTAATGCCTGCATAGTAGTGATAGAAGTTTATTTAGCCTTCAAATCATTTGGTATTCGTTCTTGCATCAAACAACAAACTGAAAAACAACATATCAGCCTCTTCATATATTGCATACAAAGTGTTTGACGACATTGCAAAGCAGAAATTGAAGTGTTTTAAGGTCAGTTTGAGCAAGGCTCATTACATAGACATTGCATCCTCAAAGTTGGCGGACTTTAGAGGCATCCTTCCACAAGCATGGCGGACTTTAGATGGTCTTGTCCAAGTCTAGGCGGACTTTAAAGGAGGCTTGACATCTTCCCCTTGAAGCTGGGCGGACTTTAGATAGTCCATGCCATCCTTCCTTGTGGCATGGCGGACTTTCCTTGCTTCCAAACATTCCTTCCTTTGTCCCTCTTTTCAAGGGTTAGCTTCATGGTGGCGAATTCTTCAAACTTAGCCAGATTTTTATGAATTTCATTCCTTTTGGGTTGATTTTTCTGTGATTTTGCTCAGATCTGACTGATTTTTGGACTGATTTTTGATGCTTTCAGTCTGATTTTTCAATGATTTTGACTGATTTTTCATGCTTTTTTTTTTTCTCTGATTTTTCAAGTGATTTTTCAATTTTTTTGGTTGATTTTTGGATCTAAAGATAGAAAGTTGACTCGTTGACCAGGGTTGACTTTCTAAAAATAGAAATTTCTAAAAATAGAAAAAGCAAAATCCCTAAAAAATAGGGAACCCCGTTTGGTCCAAAAATGCCAAAAATGAAAAAACGAAAAAGCAAAAAAGCAGATTCCTTAAAAAATAGGAAGTGTCAGAACTGGCCGAAAGCACAGGCGATCCTAGTTTCCTGGGCCTTCTGAGCGCTTCCATGACGTCTATGCACTGATTCAAGCATGGATTATTGACTTGGCTCGGATGACTCTTAGAAAACTGACTTGAAACTCTGAACAAGGTGACCTCATAAAACCGTTGCAAGGAGACAAAACCCTAAAAACTAGCAGACAACTGGGGGTCCCCATTTGCGATGGGGCGATGTGTGAAGAGGTCACAACAACTAGGAAACAAGATACAAGCTAGGCTTGTAGTAAGAAATCTTATCACCTCCAATTGGAATATTTTCATCGTAGTTGATAAGGTATACATCAAATCAAGAAGGAAGGCAAGACTTCCTAATCCTAGCTTTCAAGTGCCCGTCCAAGCACATCTAAGAGAAGGTTGATCTTCACTAGTGGTTATTGAAATTTATTGACATATTTGTAGTAAGTCAAGATCAAGATATAGAACCATTTTACACAATGGGTGATAACACCTATGACAATGATCTGCATCCATTTCAATTGTCATTGGGAGCCACCATTAGTCCCTTGGCATTCATAGCTCATTACGAATTCCCTCAATATTTAAGGAATTTTTTTTCAAATTCTATGGTGACAACACTAAACATCCTAATGAATATATCTCAGCCTTCACCACTACTTGTGGTAGTTTAGGAGTAGCTCACAAGGAAGTTGTACTTCAACTTTTTGTTGAAAGCCTATTTGGACCAGCAACAAAATGGTTTCAACATCTCATTACGAGTTGCATTACCAACTGGGAGACCATGTGTGTGAAATTTTTATCGTACTTCAAACCAATTGAGGATGGTCACTCTCTTTTTTCTCAACTCTCAAATGTGAAAAAAGATAAAAATGAGCCTATGAGTGAGTTAGTTGCATGATTCAACTAACTTGTTGGAAGAATTAGTAATTCTTTGAGCGAGTTTAAGGCCTTCTCCACAAATTCTTTTGATTTGTTTTAGCAATTCCCTTCCATCAAAAATTGTCCTTTTGATTAAAACTTGGGAAATCAATTAGCTTTAAGAAGCTCAGGCACGAGTAATCAAGTTGAAAGATGACATGATCAATACCAACAAAATCACAAAAGACTCCATCAAGCCAATGATTCCAAGTTCAGCAGCTTCTTTGCTACAAGTAGTGACTGATATGACAAATATGTAGGGGCAATTTCAACAAAACGATCTTGCATAGTAGTATCAATGGAATTTTCAAAGGAAGAATAGAAATGATTGTTTACAACTATCATCTCCACCTAAAAATATTTACCTTAGAGTCACCTCCTAATGATAACACAAGCCACATTTACTCTTTCTATGAGACAAGCAACCATGGTGCTCAACAATGTACAAAGATGCATCACGTGGTATAACTATAGCTACTTCCAAGTCAAATCATCAAAAATTTTCAAGTAACCTCTAAAATCTTAGAGATGAGCCCAATAGCAACTATGAAAAAATCTAATCAGTATGGACTAGTAATGTCCCCATTTTTGGTCACTTCAGCATCGTAGTTAGCTCCAGGATTCTCGGTGAGCGCCAACCTTGTCAAAAGGGATTTCTGTTGTTGGCAGTGAACTCAATTGGTCTTGAGGATTCTTATGACACTTTCCGAAGTGAAATCCAACTTTTGGTGTGTTCTCCAAGATTCTTGGAGAGCGTCTATTTATAGAAAGTCACCCAGTTGACCCCAATTTTCATTATTCAACATTAGTATCCTTCTAGTATAGTCAAATTTCTGTTTCCAATATTGTTTGGTGGTTTCCGCAACTAAGGTGAATTATTGAGCCTTATTTTAATTATTTCACTAAGGTTGCATAATTTTATTAAATAATTTTAAAAGAACCTTAGTGTAATAGTTAGTTGGAAAGGGAATTTAAAGTTTTAAATCATGGATGCTTGATTAAGTGACTAAAGTGCAGAGAATATTTAAATAATGGAATAAATCACTTTTCAGAGCAATAAAGCATATTCAAATTACAAAAGTGGTTTTATAATTTAAAACTATGGAAAGTTCCAAGGAGGTTATAAAATGAGTTGAGAGCCAAAAAGAAATCATTCTTGACTTGTTATTTTCTTGGAAAGCTTTGAGAGCTTATGCTTTCTATTCAAGAAACACTAGGACGAAAACCTTTGGGTTTCTTATTTGTTTTGTGGACGAAAACCCACTTAATGAATTCATTTGTGATGTCCCCTCGCTAGACAGTTCTCGGGAACAGTGTGTTAGCCCTTTATTGGACCCTTGTGGGCTAGCCAGATTGGTTAGAGGGTCAGTGATGCATTCTGGAGAGTTTGATTGTTCTTGTTTTCAGTGGACAGTGATTGGATCACAGCGAGCGTTGGCATTTCAGGAGTCCACAGCTTTTGACGGCACAGGAATATTCAGAGTTATGAGCGAGTTATGAATTTTTAAGTGATTAAGTTAATTAATTAATTTAATGTCTTTTATTAAAGTCACTTTGACTTTAATAATATTTTATATCACTTAAAGTGTTCAAAAAAGGGATTTAATATTTTAATGATTTAAAATATTAAAAAGTGCGCTCAAAGAATTAAGTCTTAACTATGGAGAAAGACTTAATTAAAAATTAAAAGATTTAAATGATGCAAAAGGGCGTACTTTCTTGAAATACGTGCCAATTAGGTATAAAGCCTTTCCCTGGCAAATGAAACTCATCTTTTGACTATTTCACTTTGCCTTGAGCATTTTGCCTGTGCATTCTCCTGTGATCAGGGTTTGAACAACTGCCATTGAAGAACGTTACCTCTTCAGTGTGAGCACTCTTGAGATTGTGGAAGACCAATCGAATCAGTGCATGTTGAGAGCTTCAGCCAGAGGTTCTACAGATTCATACAGAGATTGTTAATTTTGAGATTGCTTATTGTTTACAATAATTGAGGGTTTCTACTGGTGGCGCATCCTTCTTCACAGACAGAGGTTTCCAGCAGAGTTTCCTTCCTTTCTTTTCATAGCCGTACGGCCTTCATTGGGAATTGTGCCTTGAAAGAGGCGTGTGAAGAATAAAGTTGAAACGCCTCCCCTTGGCTTGGTTTTGATCTTCCATCATGGGCGTCCAGTATTACTAGGGCATTGTGTCCAGTTTCTGAGCAGGAGAAATGAGTTCTGGAGATTTGGCGTGCCTTTATGCTTGATTTCATCATTTCCAGCTGTAGATCTGGCAATTTCTTTATTTAAAATAACTGGAGATTTTCTGGTATGTCTGTAATTCATAATCTTATTGTTTCAGTATAATAACAACTTCTGCATTTCCATTCTGTGAGAAATTGTTATATATTTCAATTTACAAGCAAAAATTATGCTGCGCCCCTTCTCTTCTGTCTATTAAGAATTCTCTAAAAACTTAAAATACACCTAAAGACTTAAGAAAATTGGGGTTTGAGGTTGAGAGCCAGCAGGGCTCATCACATCATTCAAAGTTCACAAGTGTGAACAATGTATTCAGTTGATGTGAAGATTCGTGTTGCAATATTATTACCAATTTGATATGAAAGTTTGAAGAATTTCTTGGAGATAGTGGCAAAGCAAATTATAGAAGGGATTTGAAGAAAAGGACACAAGCTTGAGCGTCACTACAATACCCGCTACAGTAGTTGCTGCAGTTTAGAGGCTTTCATCAAGTCTGAAGGGTGAATTCTGAACATTAAATAAATTATAAATTTATTGTTGAAGTCATCTCAGGCTGCCGAAGTCAATGAAAGGCAGATCTGAAGCAAGGCATGAGAACTAGGAGGGAAATCACTGCCCAAATCAAAGGAAAACTGTGTTCTATACATCAGCCACCCTTCTTTCTGCATTAATAACTCTCATATTTGCTGTGCCACAGCCATTTGATGGTTATAGGGTCTGATTAACAGGACAGCAGTCTGAAACAGCACTAAGGAAGGTTTTAAATCAGCATCTCAGCATACTGTTTCAGAATTATTCTTGTTCTGTAACAATGTGTGAGAATAGTAAGGTATATCAGCAGTTCCAGCACTCTCAAAGTAAGTTACAACAGCCCCAGTTCCTCCTACAGGAGACCCAGTGAGTTTATAGTTATTAATTTTGAACTGTATATTGGCAGGGCTGATGATGTATTGATTTAGCAATCAAAAAGTGTATCCCAGACTATCATTCAAACTTATAGTTGCCAGGAAACTCCATTATGGAAACATAGACAACGTACCAGTCCCCGTACCAAAAATTTCTGATGAATCATTTACATATAAAATAGCCGTCTCCTTATTCATTTAACTCACATACCCTAATTTGATTGGCATCCCCGTCCCCATACCAGTAGTAGTACCTTGCGTCTCCCGGCAACTATGTTCAAACTCCTTGTTACATCAATAAGAGGTCAGAATTATTTATTTCAGTTTGAATGCTTGACGATGAATAAATAAAATGATGTTATCAACAATCTGTATGCCAACTGTTTGTGAAAATGACAGTGAATAGTTCATGAAATGATTATTGATATTCATAATTGCGTGATTACAAGAGGAGATGAAAACTCTTACAAGTTGATGTTTCTAAAAAGAAACCATCGTTAACTGAAGCAAACTAAAGCAAAACACTGAAAGATGCTAAAACCAAGTAAAGCGTAAACAGAAGTTACTAAAAACTAAGTTAACTAAAGCTAACTGACGACTAATTAAAACTAAGATGACCATTAATATTACAAGTAATACTTTAGTACCCTCCCTTAATGGTCATCCTACAAACAAAAACTAAGTCTACCCATATTCAAATGGTGTGTTGGTCATCAAAATGCATAATATGTAGACTCCTTTTGCTCAGTATACTCCGCCACTTGAGCACTTTGCTGAAACACTTCCTGGTTGGCCTTCTCATCAGCCAACCGCTTTCTACAAAACTTCTGGATATGACCAATCTTCCCACAGTAATGGCAAGTAATAGACTTCTTGGATCCCTCCTCCGAATTGGCTCGTCCTTTCTGCTAAGTGGACTTGCCTTTGCCAACGTCCTTGGCAGTAAATGCTTGTTCAACACTGGGAGACTCACTGCTACTCCCAAACTACTTCCTCCACCTATCCTGTTGCAAAAGCTTGTTGCACAGTTCATCAAACTTCAAGTCAACATTGGTGGATATAATGTTGAGCGTTTCAATGAAGTGCTCGTAGGAACGTGGCAAACTTTTCAAACTGATCACCACCATATCCTCCTCTTCCATTTTACAACCAATGGCCTCCAGTTGATCGCAAATTTCTTTGATTTTTATCAAGTGCTCCTGCAAAGGCACTTGGTCATCCATCATAATATAAAACAGCATATTCTTCAGGAAGAAAGCCCTTCCCTTGTTTGAGGTCTCATAAAGATCTTTCATATGCTTCCAGATCTCCGCAGCAGACTTACCAGATAGTATTTCTAGTAACACCTCATCGGTGATAGATAATTTTAGAAGCATAACTGCCTCTCTATTACCTCCATCATACTTGTCCTAATCCTTCCCAGCAGTAGTGGGACAAACTTCTATACCTGGAACAAGCTCATCCAGATACCGGTACTCAAAGATGGTAAGCATCCTCTGCTTCCACGTGTTGTAATTCTTTCCATTGAACCTCTGCGTATTTTCCAACATAACATTAGACAAAGACACCATCCCTCCCGTTTTCCAAAGCATGAAAAATGAGGTAACTTTGTGATCAGATGGCACAAACTCTAGACAATCAGTTGGCACAACTCTAAAAGAAGAGGCTCAGAAACTGTAAGATTTTTCAAAAAAACCTTCGAAAACACTACAAAAGTAAGATTTTTCTCAAAAGACTACAAAATTTTTATAGAAAATTTTTCCAAAACTCCTTTAGTAAATATTTTCAAAAAAAAATTTGAAGAACTCTTTGCATAAATTTTTATGTTTCCCAAGAAAATTATGTCAAAAACTAGCTCAAACAAACTTTTCAACCTGCCATGAAATCAAAAAACTGCAAAACCCTAGCTGCAACCCTCTGAACTTTGCACAAAAAATCTTCGAACCCACGTCACAAATTTAGGTCACCTAGAAAGAGAACACAAAATACCTAGAAGAAAACCCTAGGTCGTTGCAATGTCATAGGGCCAACAAGATCTTTCAAAAATCAAACCAAACAAAAGAGAAAAACCGACAGAGAGAATAATCCACGAAACCCTCAATATTGGAAGCAGAAACTTGTCACAAAAGAGGAAAAAACCAGAAACGTGTCTTCAAAATCAAAGAAAAATGTGAGCAAAAAAGAGACTCAGATCCATCGCAAAAACAAACCATACGTGAACAGGAGGATGCGAAAGTGTAGGTCCTGTGGCCAAGAACATACAGGTAATCGTGCGTCAAAGAATTTATGTTCAAAAATTGTTCTTCCGAAAAAAACTTGATGGAAGATGCAGAAAGCCGTGCGCGATTTTTCTTCACAGTAGAGGTCGCGATTTTTACAAAAACACCCTGTGAGAAATCCACGATATTGCTCAGAGAAAACCCTTCAAAAAGTGTGAAATAAAAGAATGTGAAAATGTGATTCTTCTTCCAGACAAGAGCCGAAAAAATGCACGAAAATCTGCTTCAAGCCCTCGAACATTCTTTGCAACTTCAAAAAATTTCTTCGCTAAAAAAACCTTTGATTTTCAACAAAATCGGCTTAAGAAATTTCTTCAATTTTTTTATCTCAAAAAAAATCGGCTAAAAACTTTCAAAATAATCTATAATTTTCTAGGTAGGAATTTTTATTACTAAAAATTCGTCAAAAAAGTTTGATCATGAGCTCTGATACCATGAAATGATTATTGATATTCATAATTGCGTGATTACAAGAGGAGATGAAAACTCCTTATAAAGAAACTTACAAGATGATGTTTCTAAAAATAAACCATCGTTAACTGAAGCAAACTAAAGCAAAAAACTGAAAGATGCTAAAACCAACTAAAGCATAAACAGAAGTTACTAAAAACTAAGTTAACTAAAGCTAATTGATGACTAATTAAAACTAAGATGACCATTAATATTACAATTAACACTTTAATAGTTTAATGCATAAAAGTTGTTTGTTAAAAATATCGGCATACTTGTGAGTAAGATGCAGCTGTTCGTAATCTAAAATTTTGAATGGTTTTCAATGTTCTGCCAAGTGTTTAATGAAATGTCTATGTGCAAAAATTGAAACAGTTGCAAATTTGTTAAAATTTCTTGGCAAGGGCATTACACTGGTTTGTGTCAAAATGATAAATATGTTTAATGATTTTGTATTTTAATGGAATCAAAGAACTTGCATAAGACAAAATGTAAGAACTAGGAGTTGCTCATGTCAAGTTTGGATATGCATAAAGAAGAAAATGTTTGATCCATGAATATAGTAATTTTGAACTTAACAATGAAGAGTTAATTGTCTCCTCTCTTAAGGATATATTCTTTAAAACCAAGTGGGTTGATAATATTGAAGAGACTTAGTTTATCGAAGGCTTGCCTCTATGGGATGATGGATGACAAAGTTTGTCACTAGAAGAGGATATTTTTTGTCAACTTATATTTTGATAATGATCTAATGCTTCAAGAATCAAATTTGGATGGATTATCAAATGAAGATTCAATGCATGAAAATGATTAAGTGTTACAAGCAACAGGTGTATAGTTGATAACAATTGTGGAATTGGTGAGCCAAGGATACGGGACAAATATTTCTCAAAAATATTCAACCTTTCCTAAAAGATGATGTAACTAAGTTCAAGGTTGAGTGTATTTAAGTGATGGGAGAAGAGCAAATAAAATACGTAAAGATGATTATTCCCAAAAATGTGCTACAATTGCAATATCTTGCTTAATATCTTGAAAAGGAAGCACAATATCTCCACCTATTAGAGAAGTTTTTCTTTATGGAAGAAAACCATCCAAAACCAATCCACATCAATGAGTTTGTCTTCAAATTCTTCACTAAATGATAATTCCCGCCCACCTAAACCATGGATTTTCATGAAAAAATTGTGGAGGTTTGGAGTATGTGAGCTAACATAGTTAGAACCCCAACTCAAATGGAGAGATTGTTACAGCTTCATCTAGTCAATTTGTTTCCTTTTTGTCTATAGGTGGGTAGTGTTGTGACTTTTTCACACATCGCCCCATTGCAAATGGGGACCCCCAGTAGTTTGCTAGTTTTTAGGGTTTTGCTTTCGCGCAACGGTTTTTCTTGAGGTCACTGCTCTGAGAGTTTCAAGTTAGTCTTTTGAGTCATCCGAGCCAAGTTAAGAATACATGCCTAAATCAGTGCATAAACATCATGGAAGGGCTCAGAAGGTCCGGGAGACGAGGATCGCCTGTGCTTTGGGCCAATTCTGACACTTCCTACTTTTTAGGGAATCTGCTTTTTTGCTTTTTCGCTTTTTCATTTTTTGGCATTTTTGGACCAAACTAGGTTCCCTATTTTTTAGGGATTTTGATTTTTCTATTTTTAGAAAGTCAACCCTGGTCAACGAGTCAATGTTTCCATTTTTAGAACCAAAAATCAGCCAAAAAAATCAAAAAATCACTGAAAAATCGAAGTAAAAATTGAAAAATCAAGCAGAAAAGCATAGAAAAGCATGGAAAAGCAAGATAAAAATCTGAAAAAATCAATTGAAAATCATGAGAAAATCACCCAAAAATCAACCCAAAGGCATGAAATTCATGGAAAATTTGCCTAAGTCTGAAGAAAATTCGCCTGAGCTTGAGGAAGAGAAAATGGCAATGAAAATGGCTAAGGCATTGGAAAGTCTGCCTTGCCATGGAGATGGGAGATGGCGAGGATAGTAGGAAGTCCACCCTTGACTTGAGGGATGTGGCATGAAGGTTGGCAAATCCGCCCTTGCCATGTAAGGAGAAATGTCAAGCCTAACTCCAAGTCCGCCCTCACATGGCAAGGACCTCTTGAAGTTCGCCCCAACATGGCAAAGAGGCAATGAAGTCCGCCCTTGCCTTGATAAAAAAATGGAAAGACATTGATGAAGTCCGTCCCAGCCTAGAGCAAGGAGAAAATTCGAAATTTGGCTAAGTATGGGAAGAAAGAGAGAAAGAAAAGTCCACCATCAGGTGGAAATAAATAAGGGACGTCAAAGCTCACATGAAGTCCTCCCTTGACTTGGCATGCCTTCTCCAAAGTCCGCCCAACCTTGAGGGGGGAATGGAAAGATATTTATGAAGTCCACCCCACCATAGCAAGGCATTAAGGAAGTCCGCCTAGCATGAGAAGAGGAAAAATTGAAAATTTGGCTAAGTATTTAATGCTTTGGAAGAGAAAAAATTGAAAATTTGCCTAAGTATGGATACCTAGGGAAAAGTTTATGAAGTTGGCTAAGTGCACAAAGGAAAATGCATATGGCAAAGAGGTTAGAAAGTCCGCCCTAGGCCAAAGAGGTTGAAAAAATTGTCGAAGTGTCATGGAAATTTGCCTAGAGAAAATCATCCAAGCAAGAGGAAAATTCGTTTTGGCATGAGAAAATGTGCCTGGCACAATTTGAAGTTCGCCATGGCAGAAGAAAATGAAGATCTGGCGTAATATTTTGTAATGTCCCCGTTTTTAGCTCTTCACTTTTCAATGATTGGTAGCCTATTCCCAGTGTGTTGTCGGCTAAT
>VDFB02359739.1:0-13530 GCA_007258455.2 Sequoia sempervirens
ATATAGCTCATTAAGTGTATTTAAGGTGTATATCATGCGTAATCTAATATTAACATGAAGGGATTCAAATAAGGGTTCACATAAGGGTTCTATCCTAGGTCAAGCTAGAGTTCAAGTAAGGAAACCCACTTCACGGATGCGAACAAAAACTCATGGTAACTAATGAAGGCTTATCCAAGGAACAAAAGGAGTGTGTAGTGAAGTGGGCCCTCTGACAAGTCCAAGTATAGTCACGACATCAAGATTAGACAACACCCTCAGCAAAACGAAAGCCAGGAAAGTGAGCGAAAGAGAAGCAAAAGCAGAACAATAAGCCAAAAGACCTACTCTAACTATATACAACTATATATAGAGGTTGAGCTCAGATAGCTCAAGAAAGAAAATAATTCTTGAGCTAGGTACTACTCGTTGACAGGCAATGAGACATCCTCTCCAATGAGGGTCTTAAGGTAAAAGGAATTATCTCTTAAGATTTTAGAAATCTGAAAGGGGCCAAGCCAAAGCTTGTCAAATTTGTCATGTCCCCCTTTATTTTCGTGGGCCTTGTCCCAACATAGGACCAAATTTGCAATCCTAAAGGCCTTAACTTTGGCTCTAAGGTTGAACCATCTCTTCACTACGCCCTGGTGTTTGGAAATTTTTTCTATTGCTTGGGTACAAACTTCTTCCAAATGCAACAACTCAGCTAAGTGAGCCTCACAACGTTCTCCCTCTTCATAGTATGTGTTGATGAATTGAAGTGTAGGGATATTGAGGTGGATTGGGAAAACAGGCTCTAGGCCATAAAAAAGGTGGAATAGTGAATTTCCTAGGGTTACCTTATGACACATACGATCTTCCCATAGAGAAAAACGTAGCTGGGTATGCCAATCTTTCAAGTTATTATCGAGCAGCTTTTAGATGATAGTTAGCAAGTTTTTGTTTGTGGATTTGGCTAGACCATTCCCTTGGGGGTAGTAATTGGATGAAAATTTAAGGACAATCCCATAGTCAAATGCCTAACTAGCAAATTTAAGGAAAATGAATGCAAGACCATTATCACAAACTACGAAAAATGGACAACCAAAATGATTTATGATAAAAATTTCAAGAAAATTAGTAACTGTACTTTAGTTGTACATTTCCTACAAGCAATTTCTTTAGTCCACCTAGTGCAATAATTAGAAGTAGTTAGAATATACTTGTGGCTTGTAGAGGAGGGTTGGTTGATGGGACCAATAAAATCAAGCCCCCACTGAGCAAAGGGCCTTACCTCAACAATTGGTTGTAGCATGACAACAATGTACCTTTCCCTGGTGGTAGCAACCTGAGCAAAGGGCCTTACCTCAACAACCCATTAGATCCTATCAGTTGGGTACCTTTCAATCATTATTTTTTTTTATTGATTCCTTCCATGCTTACTATAATTAGTTATTTTGGTTTTTTATTAGCTTTGCTTATTTTCACCTCAGTCCTATTCATTGGGTTAAGCAGTATACAACTTATTTGAAATAAAATAAAACCCTAAATAGGAATTGAGATTCCGAGTCAATTTGAGGTACTATATAGATTAGCTATGAATCCTTACCTATTCTTTTTTAATAAATAAAAATATGATTGAAGTTTTGTTATCCAGAATTGTGTTAGGTCTAATTCCTATAACTTTGGCTGGATTATTTGTAACTGCATATTTACAGTACCGACGTGGTGATCAATTTGATATTTGATTTAGGACCATATTATGGTATGAACGGGTCTCCTACTGATTCTGAGGGATTAGATCCCATTAGCTGTTTTAGTTTAAGTGACAAGAAGATCGGATAAAATAAAAAAAGAAGGATCTCGCTCTGTAGGATTTGAACCTACGACATTAGGTTTTGGAGACTTGCATTCTACCAAACTAAACTAAGAGCAAAAAAGAAGGATCATGCTCTGTAGGATTTGAACCTACGACATCAGGTTTTGGAGACCTGCGTTCTACCAAACTGAACTAAGAGAGCTTTTTTTTTGTTTTTTTTTGAAAGAGAGTAAAGAAGGGCACTTTTTTACTCTTAAAACATTTTTGCATGTGGTATGCTTCAATCACTGATTATTCATGTTTCATTGAATAAATATCACTCGACTTTTTTTTATAGGAGGAAGAGTACTAGGTAGGGATGACAGGATTTGAACCTGCGACATTTTGTACCCAAAACAAATGTGCTACCAAGCTGCGCTACATCCCTTTTAATCGTGAGTATTTTTATTCGATATTTTAATATTACAATAAAATTTATTTTGCTTTCCACATTTATCGTCTTTGATTCCCATTTGGTTTCGTGAATAGACTGTATAGACGTAAGATATCATCTATAAGATGTCTATTTATTGACAGTACTTGATTAATATCACATGTTCTGTTCCATAAAAAAAGCTTGTACAAATATCTGTTTACAGTTTCTTAAGGGACTCATAAACTACAGTTGTAGTTGACCATATAATATATTCATCACAATTGAGAAGGAGAACTTACGAACAATGCAAGATATAAAAACATATCTTTCCACAACGCCTGTGTTAGCTACTTTATGGTTGGGATTTTTAGCCGGTTTATTAATTGAGATAAATCATTTTTTCCCAGATGCCCTGACTTTTCCCTTTTTTTCGTTTTAATTTTCCTCTCCCGCGTACCCGAAAGAAAAAAATGATGTTAGATTTATTTCCTTTTCTTCTTGGATAAAGAAAATAAATGAAATTCAATCTCTTTAGAATTCAAGGGAGGGTGAAGTTAGAATAAGACAAAATAGAAATCTAGATCCAAAAGTTTCTTCCACAAATAGTAAACTATTGAAAACTCTTAATTAAAGATTTTATTACTTAATTCATTCTCGTAATAAAGCTTTAATCATTCTTCAAAAACTTCTATCCCTTTCTCTTTCTTCTCTTTTTTCCAAATTGAAAAGAAAAGAAGTAGATACAATATCCAAAGTAAGTTATATGGCCAAGGGTGGAAATGTAAGAGTAACAATTACTTTAGAATGTACTAGTTGTACCCAAGATAGTGTTGATAAAAAATCACCGGGTATTTCAAGATATACGACTTGAAAAAATTGCCGCAATACTCCTCTTCGATTGGAATTAAAGAAATTTTGTCATTATTGTTACAAGCATACTATTCACAGAGAAATAAAAAAATAGATTGAATCTACAAAAATAGGAATTTACCATTCCTACCCAGATATATAAATATATTATATCTAATGTGGTTGTATGCATCTTTGAATAAGGTTGGCCAGTAGTACCCAACTGATAGGATCTGATGGGTTGTTGAAGGGCCGGATCCATGACTAGTTTTGAACTTATCATGAAACTTTTTCAACACTTGTGCTGCTTCTACCTTTCCTAGGCATCTGAAATAAACTCCCGCGTGGTTCTTCTTGTACAATATAGCTCCTTGTAGCATGTAGCTGTTGCTTTTCAATATTAAAGCACATTTTTGTACTCCTTGCAACCAAGGTAGAAAATTTTTGTTCAACAGATAGTAGATTATGTCATTGTACTATTCATATGGGGAAACATCCTCCAATTGTTACTGCTATACTATGAGCTTCGGTCCTGTTTTCATCATTGTGCGAGTGAGGGCTTATCCTTGGACGAGCCTCATAGGCTGAATTTCCATGCCATATTCTTGCAACAATGTGACCCATTTTTCTCTTCTTTCTCTCGGTTCATTCTGCATCAACAGTGTATTAATAGCCAGGTCTGGAACAATGGAAAATACTTTATTCCTTTGGATGTAGTGTCAAAATTTCTTAACTCCACGTACTAAGGCATACACTTCCTTCTCCACATTATGATAACATAATTCTGTGTCCTTTAATGGGGCACTCATAAAAGTAATGGGGTGCTCATTCACTTCGTCGTCTTTCTGTGTTAACATGCTGGCGCATGAGTGATCTAAAGCAAAATAATAGATATAGAATGACTTCAAATAGTCTGGATTGACCAGCACTGGAGTATCTACAATAGCCGTCTTGATTTCTTCAAAAGCCTGCTTGGCTTCCTGTGTCCATTTTACCTTGGCATCTTGCTTGAGCATGGAATTCAATGGCTCAACTATTTCTGTGAAGCTTATGATGAAATTCCTGACAAAATTGATCTTCCCAAAGAAAGACTTCATTTCTTTTTTGCTGTCGGGAGGCTGAATTTTCAATATGGCCTATATGCACTCCAGATCTATGGAGATTCCCTTTTCTGAAATCACATGTCTTAGCAGTTTCCCTTTGGTCACCCCAAAAATGCATTTCTTCAGGTTCAGTGAGATGCCAAACTCTCTGCATTTTTTAAAAACCTTGCAAAAGTCAGAGACGTGATCTTATCTTCTGTTTGAAAACATAGTAAGGCCATCTGTTGATGGTGTTTTCTGCACAGCAACAACTCAGACAGAATACAACATTCTATCTCTCTTGAAAGGTTATTTTCAACAATAAATTACTGAAAATCACCCCAAGGTCTCTCGGGTGTCAGGTCATGACAATGCATAAACAACTCAGATAAAATGTGAAATGCTGGTAATCACAATCGGACCTTACTACAAGCAAACTGTATCTTTCAATTTATCAGGTTTTGCAATATAATGATCTCTAATCATAAATCTAACCAGATAATAAAGAAATAGCAAAAGATAAGGGTGCAAGAATATGATGAAACCTAAACTATTCCTAGAATGAGTAATGCAAATGACATATATTTGGAACGGACCAATCTCAATTAACCAATCCTTGATCAACCCACAATGCAATATCACAAGAACGGTGCAATCTTCTAAGGCATGTAGATTTTCAAATCATAGACATTCATCCACAATCGAACTCAAGCACATGTAAATATATGGTCCAGGTTGACTTCACCAGCCTACTACAATCAGATAGTTACTGGGAGTATAGACCAGAGATTGCTACAAACATTCCAAATATGAAATCATAAACACCATTCACCAAACTAAAACTAATTTAATTCTGAACACTAAACCCTAAATCTTCAAGCAATTTGAAAGATAGAACAATAAGAACCATTCAAGATAATATAACACAAGAGATTTCACCAGGAAAACCACAATGTCTTCAATTGTATTAGATCACCAAAATGCTGCAACAATTCAATTGTTCGGTTCACAATAATTGCTTCAAGAAATTAACTAATACTTCTACTACAAAAATACTCTAGCTCTTTGGTCTAACTTGTCCTTGTTATTTTCTAGCTAACCCTTACAATGAGGCAAAAATGCCTTTTATAGCAAATCACAAGATATGTCGGCCCAGCCAAACATTTGTACAAAATAAGAATAACCGCCCAAAACAAGTCGGCCTTAGGAAATCAAAATAAGGCACACATTAAATGCCATCTATATCATCAAGGTTGGCCTCGACACAATCCCCAATGTAGTCCAGTCCAATGCATGCCCTATGATAATAGGGAAGCACAAATCTCAAAATGGCATTAAATACCGCCTCCTTTATCCTTGCTCTGGGCCAACGATCCCTGAACCCTCAAAAATATTCCATCCAATTCGGTGACAGGTGGCAGGGGCAAGATCCTCATCTGACACTCAATAGAGCCAATCTCCTCCTTTGACTGTTTAACAGTCTTACCCCAATCCTCCTTGTGGGCTTGGTACTTATCCATTACCACCAAGTAGGTGGCTGCATCATCTAACTGATGACCTGTTATAACACTCTCAGAATCTGGGGCATAAACTTCATGCCACCATTCCCTGAGTTGCTCCAGACTTAAGTATTTAGGAGCAATCTTTCTCCTTCCAGTCATGATCTCAAAGAATGCAATGCAGCCTTCATACACCCCAGTAAGATCACCATCAATTGCTTTCTTTCGTTTCTGGATCTTCTTCATGGCCTTCTGCCAAATTTGCAGAGCCTCAAACCATTCCCAGGGTACACTTAATTTGGAGGAAGGAAGGATTCCATCTGCAGCGAATTGTTCTTTACCATGCTCTATGATGACCTTGGACTTCTGCAGCAAGAGGTCAATGTCCTCCTTGTCCTGAGACAACACTTGCTCCAATAATTCCTTGGCTCGGACTGCATCTTTCCCAACTGACAGGATGTCTTTGATTGCATTATCTTCTTTCAGTTGCACATCCTTCAACCAATCCACTGCAGTTTGAGCTGAAGCTTTCATTTTCTCAATTCTGGAGATAGTTTCCTTGGGCAGAAAGCTGAGAGTGACAGAGGAAGAAGGATGGAGGGACTGCAGAGGCTTCAACACCTCTTCCAAACGTTTCTTAAGCCTTTCATTCTCCTTCCTTAGCTCATGCTTGGTTTGGGTCTCTTTCCTCAACCTGCCAATAATCACAGCACTAGACCCTTCATATTCATCTATGTCCTGCTCCATGGATGCCGGTCCAAGGTTGATAGTCTGCACATTGTAGTCCTGACTAGTGACCTCTTCCCTAGTTTTTTCCACGGCAGGGGTGGCAATGTGGATGACCCTATTGTTTGCTTCATCTCTCTCCACCTTTGAGACCACCCTAGCTTCCTTCCTTTTCTTCCCTTTGCATATTTTGGATAGCATTTCATCCCAATCCAAGGGAGTGTCTTCAACTACCACCTACTTCTTTCTTGCAATCTCCTTTTCAAGCCAATCCGGGGCTGCAGGTTCTACCCGGATTTCTTTTGTTGTTGCCTCTTCTTGCTATTTTTCCAGAGTTTTCTCCTTCTCCTTTTCAACTGTTTTATCTTCCTCCTTCCCAGGGAGCTGCTCACCTTGATCATCATCCTCAAGATCCACCTCTTGCACCGGTGATGGGGTTTTAGCAGGGGTGTCTTCTTTCTGCTCGGGCGATCCATGGCCTCTATCACTTTCCGGAGAATCTTCATACTGCACTAAGGGAGAAGTATGCCTTTCCTCTTCCTCTGCTTCGAGCCCAGATGCCTCACCAAAGAGTGTCCCTTCCTTGAATGGCTCTACCTCTCTGCTAGTTTCATGCTCCTCCGGAATTTCCGGCTGAGGTATGCCTGGTGGTGGGGAAGCAGCCTTAGATGGCTCTATAGTTGTCATCTCCGGAGGAAGGTCTTTCTTTTGCATTGGCTCCTTGGGAGAAGGAGTATTTGATCTTCTCATATAAACCTTTGTCTTTTCTCCTCCCGAACTCTCTACCTCAACAATAGGAGGCTCATCTTTTGATGCATCCTGAACCTTCTTCTTCGAGACCCTGGTGGTTCCGATCTTTTTTGGCGGTGGAGGAGCACTTTCTTCTTCTCCTTTTTCCAATTCTTCCTCATCAGAGGTTTTTCCAATCTTCAAAGCCCTACTCCTCTTGTTTCCTTTTGGTTCCCTCTTTGGCTCAGGCTCACTTTCCTTGGGGCCTCTAATTTTTATCTTGAAAGGAGAGCTCTTTGTAGTTTTCCCTTTGGGGTCATCTTCCCCGGATTCCTCTGAAGTCAACATAGGATTGAGGTCTCCCATCAAATTGAAGGTACAAGTCACCTTCTCACTCTCCAGTTCCCAGACCTTATGTTTCAACCAAGAAGAAGTAAATTTCATGACCGGGGCCATTAGGTCCTCCAACTCTGTAACCTCATCCTCATTCCAACTGATTTCCCCGATGGACCTGCCCTTCACAGCTTCATAAGCATGGTCCTGCACCAGGTTTCCATCATCCTCTAGTTGGTCCGGGATCAACTTGACATTGTATTGTCTGATTGCCTCCATAGGGAGCCTAGAATACCTCTTCTTTCTTGCTTCAAGGTCATCCTTAATGTTAGCCCAATAATCTTTTAGGTCAGCTTTATGCTGGTACTCCCTAGTGGCTTTCTTCTGTGCCTCTCCTGTAATATCAAAGTTCATCCTTTTGGAGTGGAAGGAGAAACCATATGCCGCCAATTCATCTTTTACAGTGTGTGCTGATTGGATGGAAGGGCACACTTCTGCTACACCAATTCTGAGAGGGAAATCCCCACCAAAACCTGTTTTATGCTTCTCCTTCTTGACAATAGCATCAAACTCACAGATCTGTCTGACAATCTCCAATAGCACAATGTGATCTGTGGGGTATCTGGGCAACTTGTATGGGGCGACCGGACATCCATCAATCTTGATGTAGGTGAAGGTGGGAAACTGAATAAACCAGGCCCCATAATTCATTATCAGCCCTTTGGCTCCATCTGACAGTCTCATGTGCTCGGCATTCTAGAGCATCCTGGTGATATGCATAGTGAATGCATCATTAGCCCTACGATAGTCCTTGTGTCCTAGATGCAACTCTGGGTAAACCTCATAGACAATGTCTTGTCCGAATGTCCCTCTTGGATTCAAACCCCTGTATGGGTAGAATCTGGCTAGTACATACATGACATAAGAGGACATGGTGAATTTCTTAGTCTCTAGGACATTCCTCAACTTTTTATCAATTTCAGAACTGATGAGCCCTGCCCAACGGTAGTTGGTTCCCTGTTCAATTTTCATGATCACATGGACCATCCAACTCTCCAACACCCCAGCAGTCTTCAATCCTACCACCTTGCTCAAAAATGTTATGGCATCATAGATATCTGACCTGAATTTGATCCTATGCAACTGCTTGGGCAGTTTAGAGTGATGTGATTTTGGTTTCTCCAACCAAGCATTAATCATTTGTTGAGACTTAACGGGCTCATTCTCATAGTATGTCCTGGCCAAGTCCATGTTTAGAGCACACACTGAGGGCAGATCAGGCATGTCGA
This sequence comes from Sequoia sempervirens, assembly GCA_007258455.2. Taxonomy (NCBI): domain Eukaryota; kingdom Viridiplantae; phylum Streptophyta; class Pinopsida; order Cupressales; family Cupressaceae; genus Sequoia; species Sequoia sempervirens. The sequence goes on from VDFB02359739.1 coordinate 8,700, forward strand.
AAGCCTGGGCAATGGAGACATGACTGAAATTGGCTAAGACTCTTCCCTCAGTACTGACAACTCTTTGTGAGTCGAAGTCATATTGCCGGGCACACTCGAGTATCAGCTCATAGCACTGGATTGCAGGAGGAAATCCTGCCACATGCACCAACCCAGACTTCATCATGCCATTCCTTAGTACTGACAGATTCTTCTTAGCTATCCTCTGCTTAAACTCTTCATACCTCCAAGCCCCAACATTGGTGTCAGACACCTCAGACCATACAGAAGATATCTTGCTCTCTGGTAACTGACTTTTGGTATCCAATCTTATTCTTTCTGCCTCGGAGATGGAGGACCCCTCCGTATCACCCTTAGATTTTCCTACAGCTACCTTCCTTGATTCGACCTGCACTCACAAGAAATCGTCATAAGTATCAATTTATCATGCATATTCCATCCGACAGATCAGCATAAAATCATGTAAAACAATTAAAATCCATCACAAACTGCTAATTCCAAAAATCCGAAAAAATCGAACAATCCGGGAAAACACCGTAAACCGGGAAAATCCCGTCGGGGCAGAATTTTGGAGAAATTTGACCCAAATGGATTCCTGCTGCCAAGACATTAAATCGTTAGTACAGACAAAAGACAATAAGATAATCATGAAATTAATTCATTGGCAACAAGAAATTAGCATTTAGCTTTTACTCCGTTAATCCTATCCTTAGAAAATCGGAAGAAGTGCAATCAAATAGGAAAACCGGAAAAGTCCAGATGGGATGGATTTTCACGGACAACTCGAGGAACTTCAGAAATCATTATGCCCCGCTGAATCAGCTGAAACCGGGAAAATCCGAGTGCGAAGGAATTCCACGAGAACCTCAAAAACCCAATAAACGACGATACGCGAGCCAACGACCGAACTATCATACAATCTTTCTATTTGGATTTGAATAGCCCCGAAATTGATGCCAACCAACATGATTCAAAATGTAAATGAATTTAGACTTCAAAAGACCTCAAAATGTTTAGATCCCACGGCGAAACTGTGATGCCCTAATTTGATGACCAGACTTCCGCCATGGAAAACAGTGGAAGCTCGGGGTCTAAAATACCAACTGCAAAGGTCAATCCAAGGTACTCCGAATCCTCACAGGGCTGTGGTCAGTGTAATACAAGGGAAATATCGATCAATCATAACGAATTTTCCGTTCTAGGCCGAACACTGAAAAAACCCTAACCTTGCACAATATGGCGGATTTCGCACTAAGAGGGCAAACAATCTAACCCAGAAGCCCTTCCAAACGTGTGCACCCGTCGTCTAATGGATAAATAGCACTCATAAGGTGCGGGTGATGAGGTTCTACAAAAAAATGGGTCAAACCCTAACTGGATAGGAAGGAAATAGTGGCTACCATGGGCCGACACGAAATGGCCACCAATCAATATGGAAAAACTCAATCATTGCGTAAACCAACAAGAGGGGCCATCGATAACATACCATGGATCAATTCAGTAAAAACTCGAGGTCAAAGAAGAAACCACAACGCAAGCACGCTCAGGCAATAAAATCCTCAATCAACACCAAACAATCCACGTGCAAGCAACACAGGATCAATGCTCAAAGCTCAAATGAAAGCTCTCAATCGCCAAAGCAGCAAGCAAATGAATGATAAAGTTGAAAAATGATGCCCAAAAGGTTTTATGTCCATCCATTTGTGCATCTGAGCAAAGGTACCCTGGTCATTAATGAGCGACAAGACACTTCTGGCAAATCCGGAAACCCGAGCCCAAAACAGAATTTCAGAAAATCTCAGAATCTTGAGAAATCGGATGAGCAGAATTGTGAGCGAAGTGAGAATATAAAGTTACGTTTTTAGTGCAGACCTGGAAAATCTGCCGGAACCGGAAAATCCCGGGGTCAAGTAGAAACCTGGTTTCAGAAAATGCAGCGGCAGGGCGAATGATGAGGTAGAGCCCGAGGAAAAATCCGCTGGAGCGAAAAATCACCGGTTCAGTGAAAACCCGAATTTTGCTTAAAACTCCATTTTAGTCAATTCAAACCTCAGGGCAAGGTCAAAGCTAACAAGACCAACATGTCAAGACCCTAAAAAGATAAGTCCAATAAAACCAAAGGTCAAAAGACATCCAAAAAGAGGGTCCCTACTCCAAGTGGGGCGTGTGTGCAAAAACTACGGCGGGTATAAATGTCATGGTACCAGGATCACGGGACCAACAATTTCACACAGAATTTTGACTATAATTTGCCTCGAATCACGGTGAAGCTTCTCTACCAAAATTCATGTTTTGAGGCGTTGTGAGGGATGTCTAGTATTGAGGGATCAATTGTTGCCATGGAATCCGCTGTTGTATTAGCTTTGGGGAATTATCTCAAATGTGATATCAATGAATGATTCTTTGAGGCTCTCTGCAAATTTTTTGTATGGAGTCAACTTATCATCCTTTTTTTGGTACTCATCATATACTTGATTTATTATCAACTGGGGGTCTCCATATACTTTGAGGGTCATGATGTGCCACTGCACTGCTATTCTAAGACCTATGGTTAAAGCCTCGTATTCCATAATGTTGTTAGTGCAAAGGAATGCCAATTTGTAGGATCTAGGTATACAGTCCCTCTGTGGGGTGATGAAGAAAACAACGGCTCCTGATCCATGCACGTATAGGAACCATCAAACTAGAGTTTCTAGTGGTTGGCTATGTTGAGATTGAAGATGGATTCATCCAAAAACTCTAATATGAGTAGATTCTTTGAATAGATTGGTGCTTCTACAAGCTGATTTGTGATGACTTGTCCTTTGATTGCTTTCTACTCCACATATTCAATTTCATACTTTGATAGTATGATGACCCATTTACCCATCCTTCCTATGAGTATTGCTTTTGATAGTAGGTACTTGAGGGGGTAAATTTTGGTGATGAGTTTGATTTTGTGTGCCAACATATAATGTTTTAATTTCGGTGAAGCAAACACTACCGCTAGACATGGTTTTTCGATGAATGAGTAGTTTAACTCATTCCCAACCATTGTGTGACTGATGTAATAGATGGCCCTCTCTATCCTATTTTCAACATGCTAAGTTAGGAGAGCTCCAAGGGCTATTGTTGTTGCTGACACATAGAGAATTATTGGTTTTCTTGGGATCGGTAGCACGAGGACCGGAGGTGTGAGCAAATATTCTTTGATTTTGTTAAAGGATTCTTCACACTTGTCATCCCACTTGTACACTACTCCCTTATGGAGTAGGTGAGAATAAGGGATTTCCTTGTCTTCCAATTGTGCTATGAATCTGCGGATGGATTGAAGCCTACCTTGGAGACCTCTCAACTATTTTAATGTTTTGGGAGCCTACATCTCTAAGATTGCTTTCACTTTTATTGGATCTATTTCAATACCCCTCATTAACACTATGTATCCTAGTATCTTTCCTGACTGTACGTCGAAGACGCACTTCTTTGGATTTAAGTGGACCTTGTAATCCTCTAGCCTATCAAAAATAACAGTCAAGGTTGCTATGTGATCTTTCCTCTTTCTATATTTTTCTAGTATGTCATCAACATAATCTTTGACAGTTTTTTGGATCATGTCATGGCTCTTTGGTAGGTGGCCCCTGCATTCTTTAGAGTGAATGGCATCATATTCCAACAATAAGTCCCCCATAGACAAGTGAAGGCCATTTTGTGTTGGTCTTCTTTAGCAATCATTATTTGGTTGTACCCTGAGAAATCATCCATTAGAGAAAGCATTTCATGTCCTATTGTCATGTCCAGAATCATGTCAATGTTAGGCAATGGGAAATAATCCTTCAGAAATGCTTTATTTAGGCCTCTGAAGTCTATGTAGATTTGAATGCCCCCATTAAGTTTTGAAACAGGAACCAAATTTGAGACCCACTCTGGATAGTCTATTGGTCATATGAATCTTGTGTCAAGTAGCTTCTTCAATTCCATTTTGACTAGCAAGGCGATTTGAGGATGCATTTTTCTCAATTTTTTTCTGACAAGTTTTGCTTCAGGATACACTGCAAGGTGATGAACCAAAATTTTTGGATCGAGCTTGGGCATGTCTACATAGCTCCATGCAAAGTTAACATTTTGTTCTCTTAAGAAGGAAGCTAGGATTTCTTGTTCTTCTGATAGTAATGAATTTGCATAGAATGTGATGTGTGGGGTCTTCTTTGTTCCCAAGTTAACTGGATTACATTTTTTGGCTAGGATCGCTGATTTTTCTTGATAGAGAGCTCTGAGAGGAAGATTGAATCCCCCATCCTCGTGTGCCTCAGAGAATTTTTCACCATTGGATACATCCTTTCTTTTTACTATTTGCAGGTTGGAGAGTGCCACAGTGTGGTTTTCACTCAAGGACCTAGAGATTATTCTAAGTTTTTCACTTTTACGACTGAGGTAATCGATTGTTTTCCTATAATATGCATGTGTATCTAGCTCGATGATAAATCCGAATTTATGATCCCCACATGGAATATTATCCCACAGTCCCATGAATTCTAAGAGTGCCTCATTGTTCTTGAATGTGTCAAGAATTGGCAGTCCTCCTTGGTTGTGATCAATGAGTTGGGGGTATACTAGATGGATTTCATGGGATTGGTTTTTAGACTCATAAGATAAGGTGCTAATCATGAGAAGGGTGGTGTCCTCAAAAATCCCACATAGGTTGGTTATGGGGTCTTAATCATCACTACTATTGCAGACATCGGTTATGTCAAATGTGAAATTATATGGCTAGATTAAAGTATTATTATATCTGGCGTCATGAGTTAGGTTGTTTTAGAGGTTGACCTTCTTAACTAGGGATTTTTGCCACATA
>VDFB02359741.1:0-17185 GCA_007258455.2 Sequoia sempervirens
CTGAAATAGTGCCCCCATCAGTCTATGAGGAGACTACTGATATAGAATATGTGCTCCCACCCATCGTGGAGTGGGATCTAGAGATTTTTTAGTCATACGTTAGACTACGGGAAACATATGAGAGTTTCAGGAGGTGCTCCCATCAAGCCAAGGCTTCCCAAGATGCTCAGTCATCTCAAGCCCTAGCAGAGGTTGAGATACTTTAGTCAAAGGTAGCTAGACTATAAGCAAAGAGAGATCATCTAGTGAAGGATCATCGGGAGGCCCTTGGGCGAGTATAGGGTTTGCAGTATGCTTTTGATGTACTCGGTGGTATGCGATCATGATCGCATACCGCCATCTCTTGATGGACCACCTCTAGATAGATGTGAGTATCAGTTCTTGAGGGATCTAGCAGCCACAAACCTCATTAGCATTGTATATATTGATGACATGTAAACAAAACTTTGATATATATATATGATCATTTAATGTTTGGTTACTTATTTCTATGTGTTAAATGACAATGTGATTGATCAAATAATCTTTGTAAGACTATTTAATAAATGTCTCCATGATTTAACATATTTTATGTGATCTAATTAAAACTTATTCTAGTTTCTCTTAGATGCAACATTGTGATTATGTATGTTATGCTAAATTAAATGCACCTATGATCTAATTAAAGAACATTAAATGCATATAAGGATCTAATCTAACACAACATACAAGATTATCTTGAATAGTATGAAACCTGAAGTAACCATCTAAAAGTTAATTTAAATAATTACTTTAGTATTCAAAACACACAAATAATTGTTTGTCAAGAATGAAGAAATGTGAGAGCACATAGAATGCTATCTACTAACTCTAACACCATTGCTTTATCATCCACACTATTCAAGAAGATTATGGATAATATTGACACAGATGTGTGGAATTTATAGGCTCCTTAAGTGGTGTACCATCCATTTATGTTAATGTATATGCTTTGGACTCATAACTTTCATTAATTATATAAGGTCCTAACCATTTAGGATTAAATTTTCCTTTTTCAATTGGGTCAGCATTAATCTTACGTTGATTTTTGAATAATGCCAAATCAACTTTGTTGAAAACACGAGGGATGACATGATTGCTATAACTACGCTACAATTTTCTAGCATAAGCTTAGAGATGTTCAAAAGCGTTAACATGGTGTTCATCAAGAATCTCAAGCTGATGCAATCGTTGTTCTTTATAAGTGTTGTCATCAATAAGTCCTTAAAGATTAATCCTTAACATAGGGATTTCTAACTCCAAGGGAATAATCACCTCTGTACCATAGACAACCTATTATAAGGAGTTGTCCCAGTGGATTTTCTAATACTAGTACGGTAAGACCATAATGCATACGCAACTGTGTGTGCCAATCCTAATTGTGTTTGTTTATTGTCTTCCTTAGGATTTTCTCTAGGGTCTTATTAGTTGATTTGGTTTGACCATTAGATTGTGGTTAGTAAGGTGTTGAAAAGCGACATTGGATGATAATTTTTTCTAGGAATTTCTTCACGTCATTATTCTTTTAATGGTGTCCCATTGTCTAAAATCAACGCAGAAGGAAGTCCAAAGCGAGAAATAATGTGTTCCAATATGAAATGACATATCACATCAACAGTTGTTGATCAAAGAGGAATAGCTTCTTGTGAAATAATTTGTCACGATGATTATAAAAGTTTGTCTAGTGGAGGAAGGTGGTGATGTTTTTCCAATCAGATCCAGTCCCCACACTAAGAATGACCAAATAGGAATTTGGGCCTGAAGCTCAAAAGTAGGAACATGAATCAAATTGCTATGTTTTTTACATTTGTGACATTTCTTAACATACTTGAAGCAATATTTTTCCATATGTCTCCAATAGTATCCCATCTGAACAAGTTTTTGAACTAATGATCTTCCTCCAAAATGACCTCCACAGGCACCTGCATGATCCTCTTTAAGTGCTATGGGGACTTAAGATTCTCTAAGGCATCTAAGTAAAATACCATTAAAGGATCTTCAGTATAACACGTTGAAAAGAATTATATACTTAGATGCTAGTTTTTGAAGACGATCTCGAGTATTCTTAGTTGTTGGCTTAGGAAAGGTACCTTCTTTTAAATAATTAAATATCAGAGTATACATTCACTAGAGCTTTCCATAGTTGTTGGTAATACTTCTTCGGCTTTGGGTTCGATTGATGGTTTCATAATTGTATTTACAATAAATATGAAATCCTTTGAAGTATCTTGAAGGGATATAAGAGAAGTTGCACTTACCATTGCATCCACATGTCGATTATCCTTTCATGGGATGTTATCAATGGTAAATGATTCAAACTTCTCTAACAAAATCATTATGCTCAGATCCTTGTATTTCAATAATTTGTCATGATTTGCTTGGTATATTCCATTTATTTGCTTAATGACTAATTTTGAATCATCGAATATCTTAATATTTCAAACTCCCAAAGCTAAAATAGCGTGCAAACCAACAATTAATGCTTCATATTCTGTTGTGTTGGTGCATAGGAAGTTTAAGCAATAGGATAAGGGAATAGGATTTCCTACGGGTGGGACTATTATAACCCCAGCATTGGAGCATGTTCTACACTTAGATCTGTCAAATTATAATTCCCATGTGTCTTTATCTTTCTGAAGAGTCCACACAATTTCATTAGAGAATGTTTCTATATTAGGTAACACTAAGGGCAAGGGCACGTCCGCTAATGGTTAGTTAAGGCTTTTCCTTTAATTGTTTTTTTGTGAAACAAACTTAAGGTCAAACTCTATTAACAACATAACCCATTTAGCTAAGCATCCTGATAAATCTGTTTTACTAAAAAGATATTTTAGAGGATCGAGTTTCAGCATCACATGTATTTCAGCATTCAATAAGTAATGTCTCAGTTTACTTGTAGTAAATACAAGAGCCAAACATTTTTTTTCTATCATTAGGTATCATTTCTCATAATCAATCAAAGTTTGGCTAATGTAATAAACAAGATGCTCTTTACCGTTTTTATCTTGTTGAGCCAACAATGCTGCAAGAGAATGGGTTGATGCTATTGTGTAAAGGATAAATGATTGGTTTTGCATAGTGGATTGTAAAATAGGTGGAGTGGCAAGCTATTCCTTAAAACTCTCAAAATCCCAGGTTTACAATCCTCGTTCCAATCAAAGTGCACATCTTTCTTAAGGAGATGTGTAAATGGTAATGTTTGATCCGCTAATGATGCTACAAAATGACGGATAGCTTGAACTCTTCCTTGTAAGGTGTGCAATTGAGAGATGTTTCTAGGAGGTTGCATGTTAACTATAACATCAATTTTCTTCGTGTCCACCTCGATGCCTCTGTGAGATATGATAAAACCTAAAAAAATTCCACTATCTACACCAAAGACACACTTTTTCAGATTCAATCTCATGTTGTATTTTTGCATTCACTCAAAGATCTTTCAGAGGATATTCACATTGTCTTGTCTAGTTAAAGATTTGGCTAGAATATCATCAACATAATCTTTCAAAATCTTATGTATTTAATCATGAAATATTAATTTCATAGCTCGTTGATATGTTTCTCCCACATTCTTCAATCCAAAAGGCATCATGACCCAAAAAAATGTTCCCCAAATAGTTGTAAATGTTGTTTTGTATTGATCTTGAGGGTTGATAAAGATTTGATTGTACCCAAAAAATCCATCCATGAATGACAACAAAGCATGTCCCACAGTCGAATCTACTATCATGTCCTTATTAGGAAGGGGAAAGTTATCTTTTAAAGATGCTTTATTCAAATCACAAAAATCCATACACATCCTAATACAATTGCTAGGTTTTGCAACTACGACAATGTTTGAGATCCAAGGAGAATAATCTATAGGTCTTATGAAACCAACCTCAAGGAGTTTTTCAATATCTCCCTTAACTAGTGCAAGGCTATCTTAGGATTCATCTTTCATATATTTTTTCTAACCGGTTTAGCATTTTCAGTAAGGACTATGTTGAGTGTCACTATCTTAGCATTGATTCCTAGCATATCTGAATAATTCCAAGCAAAAAGTTCAAGAAAGTCATGGATTAAAATTGCCTGATCTTGTTCTTCATCATCAAGGAACTTTTCTATCTTAATTAATTTCTCCTTATCATTGATGTCCATCGATATTTCAATTGTATCTCCTACAGGAAGTGCACTTGGTTTTTGAAATTTAGGGTTGTATTCTTCTTTACTCATGTCCATCTCACCAATTTCCTTTCCTCCATCATTCTGTTTAGTGCTAATCATAGCACATGTAACCCATTTCTTTTGAGGAGGATTAGATGGTTTATCATAAACTCCTATCATTGTTTTCAAGGCTTCATCATCTTCAAAGTATTCCCATGATGGTACCGAATTCATCTCGAGCAATTCAGGATGCTTCAAGGTGAGATTGATTTTAGGTTTACACATAATGGTATTGATGTTTAATGAAGGTATTTTGTTTGCTTTCATTATCTTAGAAGGACAGTATCCCAAACCACTTTTTGTTTCTTGCGTGTTAGGTTCCACAGGAAAATGGATGCCTTGTTCTTTCTTTCCACATCCTTTTCCACTATAACCTAATTGCTTCATTAGTTCATAACCTCTCCCATAAAGTCTTTCCATTTCTTTCAGGTTTGGTGGTTGTTGATAATCTATCTCATCAAAGTTTTTTGTGTAGCTTGTGTCTTCTTCAAGGGTAGATGAGGTAGATTCTTGTGAGTTTTCTTCTAAGTACTACATTGACATAACCATTGGTTTCTTTTATTTTTCATCCTCTTCTCTTGTGATTATGTATTCTCCCATAAACGAAGGTGTGAACTCCAAGGAACCCCAATCATCGTTTAATAACTTTGACACTATTTTCATTTCTTCTTTGTCTTCTTCCATAGGTTCTATGTTCGATGTTGGAATCAATGTGTTTAGAGGACTTGTCGTTCCTTTTTCAACTTGCAAACAACTTTCCGGCTCGAGGTCTATTCCAATTTGATATACCTTATTGTTGTAGACATACTTTATTATACGATGAAGGTTTGAAGGAACTACATGCATTTCATGAATCCAAGGTCGCCCTAAAAGAAGATTATATGAAATATTATCGGGCATTACATGAATAGGGGTTTGCAAGGTAGCCTTTCCAACTATAATCTAGGTAAAGTAATCACACCCAGAGGTTGTTTTCCTATGTTATCAAATTCACAAATTGACAAGGAATCGGGTTGAATTTTTTACTTATCCACACCAAGTTTATCCAAAAGTGTAACACTACACACATTAAGAGTGGAACCATTGTCAACAAGGGTTCTTTTTATTCCTAATATGTTGTAGATGGCTATTATCATGAAGGCATCATTTTTCTTTCTCAATTCCAAAGGAGGTAGCTCATGTTGATGAAAGGTAATGTCTACATTAATTGTATTCATTCATTGTATTAGAGCTGCCACATTGTTTCCATTTGTACTAGGGGAACCACTACTTGTTGTAAATTTGTTTAAAGCATAGTGTGATAATTAGGTGAATTCTGAATTAGGTCCCATAGGGATATCTTTGCAAGAGTATTTTTAAGTTGTTCAACAAGATCATACTCCTTCCCATTATGCAAATTTAAACGAGTGCTAGGAAAAAATGGGATTAGGAAAAGGTAAGGTTTTTGGTGTTGGTTGTTTTGGTTGTGGATTGTTTCGAGTGTTGTATGCATGAGCAATGGTATTATTACTTGATTTCTGCAAAACATTGTTCTTAGGTGGGTAAAGAGTAAATTCAGGCTTGTTTTTAGGTTGAGTTTTGTGTGAAGGTGGGTAAAGCATAAGTTGAGGTTGAATCACATTAACTTCTCTTAGTTTCGGTTTATCATAACAAGCCTTAGTGGATGAACCTTGTGAGATGAATTTCTCAAGGGCTTCATCTAACATGTCAAATTTATCACTAATAAAAGGCTTGAGGGTTAGGTTAACTTAGAAAAGAGATTTGACAGTCAAATAACTATACTTTCTCCAAGTGGTTTATTACTTTATAGGTGTTTTTGTTTATTTTCAAGTGAATGCCAAATGTACTCTAATCTAATTGAATTATGAACTAATGCTAAAATTGAAAATTCAAAGAATCTAATTCTATCTGAAATTGCAATGAATGCAGATTATGCTACTTCTAATGATTTGAATGTAACAAAGGCTATGCAAACTAAAACAAAAAGATTTTAATAGCAAACAGAAGCACAAAAATAGGGTTTTAAATTTTGGAAAATGTAGTATAGAATCTACACTCAGACTAATTCACCCAGAGGGGTGTATGAGTCCCAATGAGGATTTTTTTCAAAAAATTTAGAAAATTTCAATTGATTTTGATCATTTTTATGTTGTATGATCTGTAACCTAAGTGCAAATACAGATTTTATATGAATTTCAATTATTTGAGATAAGTGCAAATGCATATTTTATATGATTTTCAATTATTTGAGATGCAAAAATGCAACCTATATGCACTTTCACTAATGCAAAATTAGAAACCCTAGAATGCCAATTAACTAATGCAAACCCTAATGCAATGTTAATGCAAGCAAGATCTAGGATGATGATACAATCCAGATCAGAATTATGATTTTTAAATGTAGGTTCACCAAAATGAAGGGAAGAATTTTGCTTGGGTTCTAGGGTTTGGGACCTAGAATAACAAAACTCCACACTCTCATTCAAGGATGACCCTAGAGATCTCAATCCAATGGAGAAAGGGGAAAGAGATCTTGCAATAGGGTTTTCCTAGGAGATGATTGTAAAATAATGAGGGGTTCACCACCAAGTTATGACTTGGAAAGAAAAATGAAATGCAAGTTGAAATGCTTAACCCTAATATGATGTAATCTTTAATTAGATGACCTAGAAATGCATGTAAAATAAAATAGAAAGTTGTAAGATGAAATGTGTGCACCTAGAAATTTGAAGATGACTAGATGGAGCTCTGAAATGCTGAAAGCTGTGACTTTAATGCTAAATGGGACTCATACACTAGGCTGGGCGAATCAATCCTAGATCTAGGTTTCTGTGCATAATAAGAATCTGGAAAATGGGTATTTGGAACTACAAAAATTTGGAAAAACTACCTATAGTGGGAATCATATGCCACTTCTGGCATATCAGTCTCGTTTCACTTTTTTAGGAATTTAAAGTTCAGAACTGTGCTCCAATCTTTGTCCTTCCCTTCCAAACTGATTTCAAAATCCGAATCTGCAAAAAGACCTGCAAAACAGAATATAGACTTGATTTTCTTATGGGTCTTTGCCTCAGTCAAACCCTTAGTTTGGTAATTAAACCTTGATAGAAACAATTAAATATGTATATAAATAGGAATGTAAACTCTAACCTTAAGTGTGTTTAAGATTAGGAAATTTGAAATGTAATGCAACCCTATTCTAATGTGCAAGAATGAGATGCATGAATGACATATGAAGATGAATGACTCACTTTGAGAGATCCCTAATCACCCAAATGAGCCCTAATAATGTTTGTACCTTCCTTAGGTTGAATGTAGAGTGATAATGGAAGATGGAATCACTTAGGAAACAAGTCATTAGGCTTGGCTTGATGGCTAGTTGCATCTCCCCAACCTAGAATCCATCATGATTCACCATAGATAACCATGATCAACTCTTTAAAATGTTAGATCTTGAATGAAAGTGAGCTTGAAGACCTACAAAAACACTTTGGTGCTGCTCCAAGACTTCAACTTTGCTTACTTTTGAAACTCGAATGCTCTTGTGAAAGAACACTTGAAGATTCTTGAATGCTTGGATCTTGAAATTGCTCTTGAAAATGCTTGCTTAGATGAAATAATGACTTAGAATCTTTCTTATATAGGCATTAACACCTAATTTACCATTATTCAGATCTCAAAAGCTGACATTGACCAAAAATTTGAATTAGAAAGGTGATTTTCTTGCTCAAACCCTAAAAAAGCCCCAAATGGAACTCATACACCACCTCTAGCATATGGGTCCCACCTCAGGGGACTCATACGCCCAAGGTGGCGTATGAGTCCCACCCTAGATTTTTGAGGTGGGTTGTTAAAATTTTGACTATTTTTTATTATTTTGTTGGGTTTTTAGCTAAAATAAGCCTCAAGATACAAAATAATGTGTTTTAGGGGCCTATTAATGATGATTTAAAGGGTATTTAATGCAAGGGTGCCAAAATAGGTCCAAATTAAGTGTGAAATTGCACCACTTTCAAGAGCGTACAATTTTCTACACTACACAACTACATATATTAATTCTACATCTCCCTCTTCTAGATTCCATTATGTTTGCACTTTTGAATGCATTTATTTTGATTTGTTGTCCATAATATAATTGTCTCTAATCTTAAATTTATATTAAGCCCTAGTTTGGGGTCTCTTTAAATCCATAAGTATGGATAATTATCTAAACCCTAGAATAGATGGTGAAGGATATAATAAAGGAGAGCATTTTCAAATTCTAACTGGTAAATGAGATAATTGATGAAATTCAGTAATGCAACCCAAAAAATTAATATTCATCTTTTATTGTGTGGATTTACACTTGAAACAATTTTTAAGGGTGGTTAAACTTAATAGAGAAATTTGGCCTAGGCTTATAAAGTCTATTAGTGGCCTATAATAGGTGACATCCACTTAATTCTCTTGAACATGTTTAGCAAATTTTAAAGTATGTTATATGGATTATTTGTGTCTAAGAATGTATAATTTGTATAATTGAAATTTTGAATCACAATCTATATATTCAATTTGGATAAAAAAATTCTTATTTAGACATAGCTTTTAGATTATTTTGAGAGAAATGATGTGTAATTTTTCAATACAAGATGCAATGCAATTTAAATTGGATAAATTCACAAGTCTACATGTAAGCTTGTGAACATGTATAAAGATTAACTGTAACCAACTCCTACCATATGCCATTAATATTTTATGTCCAAAGTATTAAGTGTTCCAACAAAGTTGTTTAAATAAATAAACCTCATGCATACTTTTATATTAATAGTAGATTAGTGGGACATTTGGTCGTTGTTTTATTTTTTAAGATAACAAAGAGATGGTCCTTTTTCTACTCCCTAAAGAATGTAGAGTCAAAATAATAAACTCATCTTTCACTCCCTCACAAAACCCATTCACCACTCGCTACCAATGTGAATGTTTGTATGAAGGGTAATCAACGGTTATAGCATGCAATCGTCGCGAACCCCAAAGGACAATAAACAATAATTCTTACTGCACAATTTTATTTTTTAAAGATTTAACATAACATACATGTAATACACATTAAGTCATGACATGAATTTCATTTAAGTAGATTCACAAACACATGCATCCCTTGGGGTACACAAGGAGTCATTACGCGACTTAGATCCACACAACGACAATAAAGAATAAAATCCAAAGATATAGTCCATAACAAAGTAAACATTAACAAATGTAACACATACATAAAAATTCATTGATAAGAAACCATCTGTGTACATAAATACCACATATCCATGATTAACTTAACACATTGAATAACAATTGCCATGGCCAATATCCACACCAAGTTTAACATTACATTACAATACAATGTTCTGGAGATACAATGATACAACAGTGTTTCCAAACATGAACGGAAACCATACACAAGATAGCATGATGTTGGTGGAGCGAGGAGGAATACATAGAATCATAAGCTGGCTCCAAAGGGGCAGGTACAGCTTCTGGAGTCACCGCAACAGCACCAATCTACACCTCTCGATCCTCAACTAGGGCCCAATGGGGTGCTTAGCACGTTCCACCCGAGCACGTGGGTCCGAAGACCCACCCCCCATGCTAGGAGCTAACAAGAAAGAGTCTTCAACCAAGAACATCCAAACCGCGGAGACCACAAGACTCAACAGCATACAAAGGTATCCCTTAAAACTCAAGGATTACAATGACATAATCAACAACATCCAAGAGTCATTAAAATAACTTAAAATCCGCCAAATCATCCATAAATCAAAACAATGACCAATAAACAAGTAGCAAAGGATGATCATGAGACACTTCCAAATCAAAATTTGAATTAATAAACATAATACCAGTTTAAAATTGCAATTAAACAACACAATAACATCATAACCGCGGTACCACTTAAGAGTACAAGGTCATAAGTCAAATATCAATGAGATCATACAAGACCACAAAAGTACACCAAAGATGTATCAAAGGCAATACTCTCCAAGCGTCAATATAAGACCATTCAACAGCAATCTAAACCAACTCCCACATAACATACTTCGAGGAACAGTGGTAAAACACATGGGCAACTAGGGGAGAGTGTCATTGCATAGTCCTACATGGGCTGTCCTATGCTCTTCCTCCCAACTGGAGGCACCGGTCCCATCTATGGCTGTCCTGTGCCCTTCCTCCCAACTGGAGGCGCTGGTCCATAGGGTGACTCGCCGGAGCCTTATAAGCCTCTCGTAGAGAGGCGAGGTCGCGACCTTGCCAACCCGCGGCTACCGGCCTTTGTTAGTGGCGAGGAGGCACTAATGAAGCCCGAGGCATCCATTTTAAATCTTACTTAATGATATTACTACCCAGCCCTCCTAGAAGTTAATTGTGGGTTTTCGCAGTACTAATAACTCACTGCATTGGGTTATCCTGCCCTTATGGGGTGGTGCCATTTTACGAGGAGCCACTCTCCCCTAGAGACCCAACAACATAAAACCAAGAGCCAGCAAGGGTTGTACACGTCATAATTTGAACAAAGGAATCACAACATAAAAGCATCACGACATTACCCATCTACGCTAAAATTACAAAATCCGAGTCTTAACAGTTCATTTTAGCCCTTTCAAAATCTGATGCAAAACACTTGCACTTCAAGGGCATAAAGAGAACATCAACTGACAATCATCTCAAGCCTCTGGAAGCCAAAAAGAATGAAAACCCACAAACAAGGGTAAAATGAAGCAACACAAGTTTTTCCCCAATAATCCCAACACAAGGATAAAATTTCCCTCAAATATGAGATTAACTCCGAAAAGCCACACAAAGAAAGTTTCATCAAACCCCATCCACAAATCAATCAACTCTAAAACACAAATACAATCCATATATCCACAATGGTGTCACCTCAAAAAGGAAACATAGAAGAAAATCAACCTTTAATTCAACAAAAATCACTCAACATCCAAAAGCCACCAATTAGGCATTCCACGGAAGACCTCAATTTTCTCCTCACAAGAACCCCTTAGAGTGGTACGTAAATCACCTTCACAAATTCAGCAACATGAAAATGACAACAATAATCCATTTATATTCCCAAATAAAAACCAACCTACTCAACAACAAAACAATTACAATCTCAAGGTTCTAAATAACTATCCATGATTAGACACTCGAATTGTCATAAAGTGATCCACTAGCTAACAATCCAAATGAAATAATTAAGAATGAAAACTCAATTCAAGGAATAATTTATTTCGTTGATTCAAGTTTATAAAACTACCATAATGAATTCAAATAGAGTTTACTATAATACTTAACCATGGTAAAAGATACACAATTCCACTATTTAAGAGTTCAGTGCAAACACCCATATTACGCGATACTCAACAAGTAGAATTATAAGGAATTTAACAATCTATACATTTCTACTCTATTTTATTTATTAAATACATTCTTCTTTGACTACATATAATAAAATCAATCCACAAAGTCAACCAATAGTAATATGCTTGCAAGCAATAATACTTTGACCAAGAACTCCACGAAAGATTGAAAATGGGACAAAAATGAAATAGTTTTCTTATTTGATTAAATTAACAATTGTGAAATGATATCCCAAGGTAGCTCCATTATTAAAGAAACATTTACTACAAAGCCCTAGCATTAAATTTTGACTCTAAAATCATGCTATCATGGCCCTAATAAACAAAAGCTCTTACAATGCTAAATTAATAATAACCATACATGAACATCAATCCAATTGAATGCAGATCTAGGCACGTTAACTAAATTTTAGCACACGGAAAAAGTCAGTGACTACGCCTATATTGATTTAACATAATCCATATAATAATTTTCACTTTAACAATTAGCGAGTCCCGGACCTACTGAAGGTTGTTAATATGAACCAGAATTGTAAGACTTATGGTATACTAAACAAAGTGTTATGACTGCAAAACTATGATTGGGTTCTGCTAAAATTTCCACCGAGAATCAAAGATTATAGATAGCATGAGAACCGCAGTCAAGCCACTAAATCTATGAAACATGTTTTGAGCTTATCATGTAAACCATTCAAAGATTAATGTGAAGGATGCGTTGATTAGTCATTTGTAAATATTTAGAGTGTTAGGTAGCTAAATGAGACGCAATAAACGGTCAGAGTGAGCCATCTACTATCAAGCATGAGAATCAAGCTTATAAGCATTATTATTTTCAAAGAGAACTAGATATATTAAACCAAATGCACATCGCAGTAAGAAGCTAACAAGGAAAGTTAAGTTTAATGTATGGGAATGCCAACCACATAATTCATGGAAGAAAAAGCATGACTCTAAAGTGCGGTCGGTAAGCCACACAACAACATCAAGTAATTAAAGGGCAGGGCATAATCATAATGACACAAACAAATGGCATAAACAATCATCCACCTTAGGGGATACCGAGCACAAAGTGTGTTCATGAAATAATCCCACAATTCTCCTATCGAGATAGAGCAAATATAAATCATAGTTGGAAGTGTGCGAGCTTCTCTCAAGGCATCAAATCCAAACAACACAGACTTAAGTAAAGCGATGGCAGGGGCAAAGCTATAAGGGGGTGCAAATATATACTGTATACATTATAAGGCATTTATATCTCTCACTACGGTTACAATTATCTTGGTGAACATGCGCGGAACGTTGGAACCACATGGAAAACATTTGAACAGCCGACAAGGAATGCCACAGAGACCTCAAATCGAGCTATGTACTACCCAAAATTCATACGGCTAAATTCAGATCAAAGCTCTAATATTAATTCAAACGATTAAGAGAGGGATCATTTAAATCTATACACCCTACCAAGATCAAGTGTGCCACTAACAGGTTAACAATGAAACCAAAGAGATTATTAAATTTACTACACCTTTGCAAGTCGAAGAGTTGCAGCTGTGAAAGGTGGTCGATGATTTCAGGGAGACTATTAAATTTTGTACAATGTCTCAACTCTGAATGTCGTAACAGTGACAGGTTGCCAAGTACAACAGAAAGTGAATAATGGAATTTGGAAATATCGCCATCTACTTGCATTATTATCAAATCTTCGAGAGTGTTACGAAGCGATAGATTGACAGGAGAATCAAGCAAGTTATTAAAAAGCTTTAAACTTCCTATTATGGTCAAATATTGCGGCTGAGACAAGATGATAAAGGAAACAGATCGCCTATTTCAACCTCTTCAACATTCTATTTGCAAGTACACAGACGTCATAGTTCACCAACGAAATCAGGAATGTTACTTAAATGTCCAAAAAAATATTTTATGTTCCAGTGATACGGTTGAGACAGATTTTGAATGTTTGCAGATGCAGACTGGAAACTCAAAAATAAACACAAATTATTCATTACTCCTTTGATATTGTGGTTGCTATGGTTAAATGCTGAAATGCAATCGGGGTTAGCTCCAAAGTATAAACTAATGTTGCAAGCTCAAGTAACAACGATAATGAAGATGAGACCGAGACATAGAAACCAAAAAGCTAAGGTAAATGGGTGGAAATCAGGCATCTCCAAGGCAACCTTACGATCTGAAAACAAAAAGGAGATGACTACAAAAAAGCAGCGCCGACAATGACAAGCATAACATGCATGGCAAACGAATAAGGAGACTACAAGGAGATTGGTTGCAGGGTGTAGGTACATAAGATATATTTACTGAAAAGACTATAGAAACTTTCAAGCAATGAAGAAGAAAAACTCACAAGCGAATGCATAAGAATAGTGTAGAGCCAGTTTCCACCATGTTTCTCTCTTCCCCAGCGTTCCTCTTCAATCCGTCTCTTCTCCTTCATTCTCAGGGGCCTGCGTTCTCTCCAGACTGGCTGCCTAACTTCCCTCCATACGCTGAATAAAGTTATTATTTATTTTACATATTCACCAGTTCTCTTCAACTTCCAAATGCCCTAAAGGTAACGTTTCTTTCCAGCTTTTCTTGTTTAAGATACTTCAACTTCCTATCTATTTAAATTCCTTATTATAATAATGATCTTTGAACAACTAATAAATTATTAATTATTATCGAATATCATTAAAGAATACTTTTTACAAAACAATTAGTTTATTTATTTATTTATAACTCTTTACTTAATATTTTATAAACCTAATTTATTTAATTTTCATCTTAAATTCTAGTTTTATTTCCTCAATGCTATTTTAATTAATTGAGTACAAATTCCATCAAATATTATGTTAACTGCATAAACTAATCACACACAAAACAACAATAACGCAATTAAACACTTACACAAGTCCGAAGGTCTGTGAGGAGGGCACTACCAGTTAATGGCCTACTTACAAAACACACTTTCATGACTAAGTATCTAAGAAATTCAATACATAAAATAATGTTATTATCATTAATAATAAAGATATGCCTAGAATGAAAATGAATTAGTAAAATGAATGATTTTGTCTAGTAAAAATGAACAAATGGATATGTAATACTTATCCGAAATTATGATTTTGTTTGTATATTTACTGCAACATAATTAAATAGGATATAATTTATAACATTTGAATCTTGACAGACCTACCACCATTATTATTCATGACTATTCTAAATACTATATCTAGATTGTAACACCCACTTGTCAAATATTGTCATAGGCCACATATGTCGAGTGTGATAGCCTCACTTGATATCACATGTTTTGAGAATAAATATACAAAAACAAAAAAATCATGTGATTATCTTGACAATAAACATATATACCAAAATATCAGAAGTTGGATGAGTATTACGTATCCATCCGAGTGTGATAGCCTCACTTGATATCACATGTCTTGAGAATAAATATACAAAAACAAAAAAATCATGTGACAATCTTGACAATAAACATATATAGCAAAATCTCAAAAGTTGGATGAGTATTACGTATCCATCCAAGTTTGATAGCCTCACTTGATATTACATGTCTTGAGAATAAATATACAAAAACAAAAAATCATGTGATTATTGTATCCATCCATTCCAAATTTTCTTGGCAGAAATCAGTCTGGAGTAAATTTTTATTCTATTTATCCTGAACGAATTGCCCACGTACGCTGAATTGCCCTTCTGCTTACTATCAGAACGTGCGCACAACTCTGAATATTTTATTTTCTTTTGACTAAATTTCCCTTCTGCCCTACTTCAATGGAAGGACATCTCCAACTCTATGAAATAATGCTTGCAGCTGCCAAGCCCATGGCTCTTCAAGCTGCTGTTTTACTCAACATTCCTGACATAGTTGCCACCCATGGTCATGCAAATCCTCTCTCTGTGGAGGACATTGCTTCATATATTTCTGCCTCCACTAGAAAATCTACCCACACAGATTACCTGGCTAGAATTATGAGATTTTTGGCTCCCATGGGTGTCTTCACAGAAGAGACCACAGTGGTTAGTGGTGGCTCTACTCACTTCAAATACGGTCTGACCAGCGTATCAAGGTTGTTGATAAAGAAAGACAGCCAGCTTTCCTTGTCACCATTACTATTTTTGTTAAATAACAAGATAGTGCTTGATGCTTATCAGCACCTTCACGAATCAGTCGTAGAAGGCTGCTATGCATTCAACAAAGCCCATGGAATGGATCTCTGGGATTATGGAAACAACAATCCTGAGGCCAACAGGGTTATCAATGAGGGCATGGCCAGTCATACTCAAGATATCATGCCTTCACTGGTGAAGATGTACAATGGATTTAAGAGTGTGAAGAGCCTGGTTGATGTTGCGGGAGGGACAGGCTCTTCATTGTCTACAATCATCAAAGAACACCCACATATTCATGGCATTAATTTCGATCTCCCTCATGTTATAGAGACTGCTCCTTCTATACATGGTCGACAACTAACCTTGTTTAAATCCATTATTTACAGCATATCTTAACACTTTTTGTAACTCATAAGTTTATGATTGTCATGCAATATTGCAGGAGTAGAGCATATTGGTGGTAATATGTTCGAACAAATTCCCTCTGCAGATGCACTTTTCATGAAGGTATGTATATCTGGACAACTCATGAGCTACTGTTGTGATATGTTTTAAATGCTTCAGATTATTTGTAAAGATTACTATTGTGTTTGCAGTGGATTTTGTATGACTGGGACGATGCGCAGTGTGTGAAATTGCTGGAAAAGAGCTACGAGGCAATATCAGAGAATGGGAAGCTGTTGATTGTTGAGATGGTCGTTGAGGAAAAGGAAGGGGCTATTAGGCAATTCGGGTTAATGTTTGACATGCTTATGATGGGTTATACCAGTGGCGGAAGAGAGAGAACAGAAGAAGAGTTTAAAGTTTTATTTGAGAAGGCAGGGTTTAAAAGCTACACAATTATAAGGCTGCCTTCCTCCTATGCGCTAATAGAAGTCTCTAAGAATTAGCTTTGAATGTAGGTGTTTGTTCACGTTCCTCTGGCAATGGTCGCTTGGTACCTAGTTTAGGCTGTAATTGTTGGAATAAACTCGCTCCATGTCCAAGTTGTTATCTGTTAAGTTCAATTTGTTGTCCTTAGTCCAGCAAATTTTATAAGAAGACTGTTATTTTTCTGCGCCTGTAAAATTTTAACTTGCTGATGGTTAATTAAGTTTTTTATTTTGTTATCTCGCGCTCTGCTCTTTGCTATCTATTCTTTGTTCTCAGTTCTTAATTTGGTATCAGAGCCATGTGCTCTTCCATTTTTTATGTTTGAACAGTATGAGAGTGAACCTCCAGCAATTTCAAAGCAGGATCAAAGCCCAGCGTTAGAGCACATAACCTGCAATTTATTAGATATAGAGGACTACAATACTGAAGTTTGAACAACCGTAAGGGCTGCAAGAAAAACAACATAGATTTAGAGAAGCAGCTGCTGCCAGTTTGTGAGGATATAAATTGAACAAATGCATGAGCAACAGCTTCATGCAATTGCTGTTTTCTTTCTTTATTTCCGTTTG
>VDFB02359742.1:0-21551 GCA_007258455.2 Sequoia sempervirens
AATTACAACATTTGAAAAAAATCCATTTTCAATTATGCTTTGATGTCCATATCCATACCCTCTTTTGAAGCTCCAATTTGAGCACATGCAACCATGATGTTGGTTTGGATTTGTTTAAAAGTTTCTAAATCATTTTCAACAAACACTTTTTTAACAAGCTTCTCAACATCTCATGTGCCTTTTTTTATGCTTCTACATTTTGTATGCATGTCTACCATATAAGATACAGAGAAATTTGTCACAAATTGAAATCATTCAAGAGAGAATTTGTGCATAAATTCTTCTTTATTGAATTTTGGGCATAAGTTTTTGTGAATTTGCGATGATTGGAAGTGGCACTTGTAATTACAACATTTGAAAAAAAACCATTTTCAAATATGCTTTTATGTCCATGTCCATACCCTCTTTCGAAGCTCTAATTTATTTGAGACATTTTGCCCAAAATTTCACATGTCATGTCTATGCTTAAAATAAAATGCATGACCAAGGACCTTACCTTGATGGGCTCTATAAAGAAACTTATTTAGTTTCAATGAGACTTTGAATTCTTGGAATTTCAAAAAAAAAATATTCTAGGTGTATGAAATGGACATGTTTGTTCTTAGAGAATATAGTATCGTCCTCTAAATATATTAGAATGATATTATTATTATTTTTAAAAAAGGTGGCGCCCATGTCTATTTGAAAAGTATCTCCTATATTCAATAATCCAAATGACATCTTTGCATATGAATGGGTTCCCCATTTTGTGGTAAACACTATCTTATAGTATTTTTAATTAGAGACACAAGATACACTCCATTCCAACACTTGGAAGAATGGTACGCTAATTAATAAGGATGACTTCTTTTTATTATGTTATATTTTCTATAGGATTAATTTTCTTGAAGGCCGTGATTGGATCCTTTAGAATTTTCAAGAATTCTTTCAATGTAGATTATTTTTCTCCAATATATAAAGGATATCCCATTGTGATATTCTTGTGGTCATGTTCTTGAGTTGTTGCACTATATTAAGAGGACCAACTGGTTCAAGTGTCAAGGAATATCATGGATTATTTTGATATCTTGGTATCTCTAGTATGATATTGTACATTCTCATGATTAGTATTTGAATTTTCTCATTGTCTTATGAATGGTCTCTTGATAACTTTTTGGGATTGATTTTTTCATCAATCTTCTCTTAGATCTATTCTAAATTGAGGTATTCTCCATGGTTTGATCATTGGTGAAGATAGCATCTTCCTCCTCTATCCCATAATGACCTTGATTGTTTTGATATGTAGGTCTACGAGACACTTCTTGTTGCCTCTTTAGGTTGATAATTTTATTTTAAAAGCTTCACAAAATGTTTTTCATATTGTCCATCTCCAAAGTTACTAGAGCTATTGGAGTTTGGGGTGTTAAAGCCTATGAAAATGGATAGATATATTGGAGGAAGAGACTCTTATATTCTAAGTGATGGATGATTGATCTTTGAAAATTATTCTTTAATCGAGGCTTTATTTGCATAAGCCACTAGGAGACTCTATTTTTCTAATGATTGGATCATTACTAAAATATCTATGAATGGATTTCTAGATAAAATGCAATTTCATCTTCACTAGAGGACATATTGTAACATGTATCCTTTTCAATGCTTTATAAAATCTATATTTGAATTCAATAACAAATTCTTATGGGAATATTTCAATTTTTATTTGTTGTTTTAGGAGTGAAGAGTGGTCTCCTTTTTATTTTAACCTTTTGAAGAAGGTTTCTTTGAGTTGATCTCATGAATTAATATAATTTGGTACCAATCCAAAGCTTTTCCTTTGAAAGATACAAGATATCTTAATACTATATTATGTTATATAACATGATACACCATGCAAATATCTATAAAATCCTAAGATGCATAAATGGGAAGGCTAATTCATTAGGGAGAAACCATTGGAGGCACGAAAAAAAGAAACAATTATCACAAACATCTAATTATTAAAAACTTTTCAATTGTCATACTTCGCATTTCGTGCATTGTGGAAAAAAACCAATAGTTTCAACATGTTTGGGTGGGAAAGTGAATGGCAGGAAAGGCCTTTGTTCTTTCTTGAAGAAACTTGATCATTTTGGGTTACAATATTCTAGCGTAGTCTCTTAAGAGCCCTGAGTGTGAAAATTTGCTAAACTATGATGTGTTATTTCTCAAATTTTGTTGCACCTACAAAAATTATTATTTGAACCTATAGGGTCACATAGGGTCCTTCCACAATAAATTCTCTTGATTTTTGAAATCTCCAATCCACTTGACATGGCGATAATTTTTCAAATGTTACGAAAAGTGTTAATTATGTTTAGTAAAAACTTTTCAAGAGCTATTATTGCATTTCGTGCATTATGGAAAAAACCAACTGTTTTGATACATTCAAATGGGAAAGTTTATGCTAGACAAGGAATTCCTATTTCACAATCTATCTTGCTTGATCGTTCTAGACTACATTGCATCGACACTTTCTCTTAAGAGTCTTAAGTGCCAAAAAGTTCCAAACTTTGATGGGTTGTTTCTCAAAGACAATGACACCTACAAATGTTTCTTATGAAAATATAGGATCATGTAGGGTCCCTCCACAATAACCTCTCTTAGTTTTTAAAATCTCCAATCCACTTGACCATGGCGATAAATTTTTGAAGTTGTAAAAAATGTCAATTAACTTGTCAAGAGCACCATACTATGCATTTCATGCATTGTGAAAATTTTGAAAATTCCAACACATTTGGGTGGACAGGTTTATGCTAGGCAAGGTCCTATTTTGCAACCCACTTTGCTTGATCATTCTAGACTACATTGCATCAATGCTTTCTTTTAAGAGCCCTAAGTGCCAAAAATTGTCAAATTTTGATGGGTTGTTTTTTATAAATTATGGCACGTACAAATGTTCCATCCAAATCTATAGGGTCACAAAGGGTCCTTCCACAATAATCTCTCTCAAATTTTTAAAACTCCAATCCATTTGGTTGTGGCAACAAGTTTTCAGTTATTGCAAAAAGTGTCAAATACATTGAACAAAAAGTTACAAGGTAGCATATTCTTTTTGTGTGTCTTGGGGTCAAAACAATAACACCAACATGTCTAAGCAAGTGGGTTTATAATAGGAAAGGTCCTATTTTTCACCCCAACTTGTCTAATCGTTCTAGACTACGTTGTGTCAACATTTTCTTTTAAGAGCCCCAAGTGCCAAAAAATGCCAAAATTTGACAGGTTGTTTCTCAAAAACCATAATATGTACAAATTATTTGTCTAAATTTATAGGGTCATGTAGGGTCCCTCCACAATAATCTCTCTCAATTTTTTAAAACTCTAATTCATTTGGTTGTGGTGACAAGTTTTTAAACATTGCAAAAAGTGTCAAGTGCATTGAACAAAAAGTTGCAAGGTAGCATATATTTTTGTTATGTGCATTGTGGGTCCAAAATGATAGCACCAAAACTTCTGAGTGGGTAGGTTTATGCTAGACAAGGTCCTATTTCACACCTCATCTTTCCCAATCATTCCAAACTACATTGCATCGACATTTTCTCTTAAGAGCCCTAAGTGTCAAAATTTGATAGGTTGTTTCTCAAAAATCATGGCATGTAAAAATATTTTTTCTAAATATATAGAGGGTCATATAGGGTCCCTTCACAATAACCTCTCAAATTTTTAAAACTCCAATTCATTTTGTCACGGAAACAAGTTTTTAGACGTTGCAAAAAGTGTCAAATACATTGAACAAAAAGTTACAAGGTGGCATAATTTTTGTTTTGTGTGTTGTGGGGCCAAAGAGACGACACCAACATGTTTGGATGGATAGGTTTATGGTAGGAAAGGTCTTATTTCACACCCAACTTGCCCAATCATTCCAAACTATATTATGTCAGTGCTTTCTCTTAAGAGCCCTAAATGTCAAAAAGTTCCAAACTTTGATGGGTTGTTTCTAAGAAATCATCGCACATATATGTTGAAAATGAAGGTGAAATTGTAGCTTAAAACTTGTAAACCTATGTGTCTATAGATTTAATTAAGTGTTCTTTGTCACAATTATTTGTGTATGATTAATCTGTTTAGATCAATTTTACCAATTGTAGAAAGAGACAGAAGATTGTAGAAGAATGAGACAAGAAGATAGAAGTGACACAACATATATGTGGAGAAACCATTTCGGGGTAAAAATCTCCACCAAAATCAATAGTGCTTGTATTATTTAACCTTAGAACAAGATTACAAGAATACTATATCAATCCTTGATTGATATGCTTCCTTTGCCTTCAATAATCCTTCTTCACAACTTGCACAAAACTCTCATACACTTTCTACAACACAAGATATCCATGCATTCCATGTGACCAAGCATGAATCCACACATCCCATGCCATGCTTCGAACCCTCATACATGAACAAGCTCATCCCGCTAACCTGCTAACCTCTGATGCAATTGCTGCAA
This sequence comes from Sequoia sempervirens, assembly GCA_007258455.2. Classification (NCBI taxonomy): domain Eukaryota; kingdom Viridiplantae; phylum Streptophyta; class Pinopsida; order Cupressales; family Cupressaceae; genus Sequoia; species Sequoia sempervirens. The sequence goes on from VDFB02359742.1 coordinate 4,460, forward strand.
TAAATAGACAATTAATGAGCATGTAAACTCATAAGAGCTATCAAATACAAGATCATAAATCTCCTCTCAAAAATCTACACCTAGATTGCGCAAGTAGAGTTTCACACTATAACATGAATTCAAAACCAAAGTCTCCTCAATTTAGGCACCCCAAAATGAACACTTAATTGATCGTTGGTCAAGAAAATATCTTGCAAACATCACCTCAAAGTTGGTGCCCAAGAATGGGCCCACTTAACTGAGCCTTGTAAATATCTTCTCATGCAAAAGGTGTTAACTCAAAGATGCCAACTTGGGCACCCAAGGTGGGTCCAAGTCAATCTTAGTTAACTGAAACATATCTCTCCCACCAATTCATGCAAACATTATGCATGATTGATCATCCCCACTTAACTGAATGTATCCACCTATTATCTATCATGTAATTGAAGTCATTAGTCATGCAACTCAAGTCAACTCAAGTCAACTAGAATTCAACTCAAACTAACTACATGCAACTGAAGATAACTAAACCATAACTGAACTGAACTGAACTAATCTGAACTAAACTAAACTAAACTGAACTGAACTCCACTCATGTAAATATCAATCCCTAACTTGTAGGATCTAAACATGCATTACTGAAGTGTTATCAATCCTCCAAATAGTTAACTTAAGCAAGGTGGGTTACACCTTCCATGTGGGCGCCCCATGTGCTCATATCTTGTAGGAGCTCTTCTTGGGTGTCCCCACATATTCCTATCATTTAGGAATTATTACAAATGCCAATTTACATGTTCATTTCATTCGAATTTAATCTCTTTCTAATCCTAGTGTTGGGGAACACTTTCCAAGGACTTAGGAGATACATGAAATATGTTTAGGATTGCAATTAAATGGCATCTTATTCCCAACAATATAAATATTTTTTTCTAAATATATAAGGTCACATAGGGTCTCTCCACAATAACCTCTCTCAATTTTTTAAAACTCCAATCCATTTGGTCGTGGCGATAAGATTTTAGATGTTACAAAAAGTGTCAAATGCATTGAACAAAAAATTGCAAGGTAGCATAATTTTTGTTATGTGCATCATGGGGCCAAAGTGATAGAATCAAAATGTATGGGTGGGAAATTTTATGCTAGGTAAGGTCTTATGTTGCACCCCATTTTTTCCAATTAATCTAGACAACATTATGTCGACGCTTTCTCTTAAGAGCCCTAAGTGTCAAAAAGTATCAAAATTTGACATATTGTTTCTTAGAAATCATGGCACATACAAGAATTTTATCTAAATTTATAGGGTCACGCAGGGTCCCTCCATAATAACCTCTCAATTTTTTAAAACTCTAATCCATTTTATCATGGCGACAAGTTTTTAGATGTAAAAAGTGTCAAATGCATTGAACAAAAAGTTGCAAGGTAGCATAATTTTTGTTATGTAAGTTGTAGGGCCAAATCGACAGCATCAACATGTCTAAGTGGGTAGGTTTATGCTAGGAAAGGTCATATTTTTGCAACCTATCTTTTCGAATCGTTTCAAACTAAACTATGTTGATGCTTTCTCTTAAAAGCCCTAAGTGCCAAAAACTACCAAATACATGGAATAAAAAGTTGCAAGGTAGCATAATTTTTGTGTTGTGTGTTGTGGGGCCAACCCAGAAGAATTAACACATTAGGTGGGTGGTTTTATGCTAGGAAAGGTCCTATTTCACATCGCATCTTTCTTGATCATTCCAAACTACACTATTCTAATGCTTTCTCTTAAGAGTCCTAAGTGTCAAAAAGTGCCAAACTTTGAGGGGTTGTTTCTTAAAAAGTATGGCACACACAAATATTATATTTAAATATATAGGTTCATGTAGGTCCCTCTATTATATTTAAATATGTAGGGTCATGTAGGTTCCCCCACAATAACCTCTCTCGAATTTTCATATCTCCAAGTCGTTTCACCATGGCGACAATGTTTCAAATGTTGTAAAAAGCATCAATTGTAATTAGTAAAAAGTTGTTGGGATGAATTTTTTATATTATTCATCTCATGGGGCTAAATTGATAGTTCCAAAATATTGGGGTGGGTAGTTTTATGCTAGGAAAGGTCTTATTTCACACCCCAACTTGCTCAATCATTCCAAACTACACTATTCTGACACTTTCTCTTAAGATCCCTAAGTGTCAAACTTTGACGTGTTGTTTCTCAAAAACCATGACACTTAAAATTATTTTTATGAAGCTACAAGGTCATGTAGGGTCCTTCATAATAACCTCTCTCAGTTTTTCATATCTCCAAACTATTTCTCCCTGGCAACAATATTTCAAATATTGCAAAAAGCATCAGTTACATTCAAAAAAAAGTTTTCGGCAGATATTTTTGCATTCATCTCGTGGGGCTAAACCAACAATGCCAAAACATTGGGGTGGGTGGATTACTACTTTTGGAGGTCCCATTTTGGCACCTAAGCATCTTGATACTTTAGATATAAATTATACTAACAAATTTTCTTAAGATCCTTAAGACCAAAAAAGTGTTAAACTTTTGCATGAGTGATCTCTTAAACTATGGAACCTACAAATATCTCTCGTGTCTTTTGTTCACCTTAGACCTCTTGATCTTCAATATGCTCATCATAGTAGAAAATAATACTTGTTATATATTGTTATCTTTAGGTTAATGCTCCTTATCCTTTTAATATTTGTCTATCTATAACTTTTTCATAGGCATACTAATCATTTCAATATACTTCACAACCACAAAGTCTCTTAATAACCCTAAGAAGTGCCAAAATTTTGCATGAATATTCTCTCAATCGTGCAATTGAGGGATGTTTCATTTTAACCTATAAGTGGATGATGATTCCAAACACAAATTTAAAATAGTACAAAGCAAAAGGAAAACCTAGATAGTAAAGTGACATAACATTGCACCTACATCTATCATACAAGATAATAAAAACATGGAAAAATAATACACATCCGACTTCATTAATTGAATGAATGATTAATCACAATTCTTTTATCAATTACATGCTAAAAATGTACCTTATTCAATTAATCATTTATAGTGCAAATATGGATTACATTAATAATTTATAGTTGCATCAGTTCATTATTCATTTATTCAGTTAATCATTTATAATGCAAATATTATAATGTCCCCTACTTGGTATATGCTTGAATTTGTCTTAAGAGACCATTACACAACATAAAATTGTTTAACAAATAATATTTTATAGCAAAACATATAATAAATATTGAATTTAAGAATAAATGAACTATTAACATTTATGAAATAACAAATTGAACTTGAATTTAATCTATAGAATCCTTTCCAATAACCAATCATGGTAGGGTACTAGAAAAGGAACATCCAACCGAGACAATTCCTTTCCATCTTAGGAACATCCACCAAGAAAATTCCTTTAGGAAAGACAATCCCTCTAGGGACACGCACCAAGACAATTCCTTTAGGAACATCCACCAAGACAATCCCTAAGTCGCCTTTTAATATGCCTCATTTCCATCCTTACACATGATTGCTTGAAGAAAAGATGTAAATTATAATAATATGAATAAATACAATATTTCCCTCATTTACCAATTTAGACACATCCTATCTCTTATATTAGTTATTATGAAATTAAGGATATATAAATTCAAATGCTTATCAAATTTATATGTTAAATATATATACATTCAATTGCATGCCAATCACTTATTACAACAATGGGTACTGCTTTTCTGAATGCAAATATTTATTTTTTATTTCTTCGATATCAAATTATATTGATTTCATTCCATGGTGTCCTCCTCTCTATCCCACTTCATGTTTTTTTTATACCTTGTTTAAATCTCCAAGAGAGGTGACCATATGTAGAGAGGTGTCCCATTTTATTTAGGCACCTTTTCATTTAGTGGAGTGCTACCTTTTTATCTTCTTTTATTATTGTTTTTGTTAAATAATAATTTGATCACTGCTTTTGTTAATGTAAGGTCAACACATTATAAAGTCTTTTATTTCCTATTGTTTGAGCGCTACCTTATACATATTAATCACTACTTGTTCATAATCGCGTACTCCCCTCCATACATTAATCATCATTTGGTAGTTTGTTGCATCTTTTGTATTTATTTTTATTTTGTCTTATGTGTTTTGTCTTATATGCCTTTTCCTTAATTTTGTTTATTTCTCACGATGGGGCATGATAGTTAGTCTTCTTTACTTACTGCATGCGATCTTATAAAGGCTATGATTTTTGGCCTTTCGTGGGTGGGGCATGATAGTTTTCCCTTCTCAAGATTGTTTGTCCTCAAGCAATTTCAAATTGGGATGGTCAAAGATTTTGGTTCCTTCCCAATTGGCAATTATCTTGGTTATGTCTGACTCTACACTACAATGATGTCCTTGAGGAGTAGTTTCTAGTATACTTGACTACTAATAAGGTTAATATCATCCTCTAATGTATGAGGACAAATTATTGTCCAATAGTCTTCTTACTATTTACCAATAACTCTCAACAACAAAACCAAGAGTTAGAAATTGGCAAGACTTGTTACTTAAGAAAAGTTTTCAAGGCTTGTTACTTAAGACAAGTTTTCTCTCATTTCATCACACCAAGGATCCTAGGAAATGATACAAAATATTCATTACCCCTTATTGAAATCTAAAATCATGATGGATTGAGGGAATGTTATGAATATCAAGATCCCACTCCTTTGTGCAAAATCACTTTTGAATTTGTGTAAAAGACCTAGATGTTTGAATGACACCTTCCCTTAAATAAAGTATTTTTCATTTTATGTAAACATTCAAACAAAGTTTGAGGAATTTTTTTTTCTAATGAGGAGCTTATAGGGTTTTTGTAACACTTAACCTAGTCAAACATTTGTCAAACCCATAAGTAATTAATACTTAAGTACAAATTTATGGGATTGATCAAGTCAATAAAATGAATGATGTACAATAGTTTAGCATTCCTAGCAAGCAATAAGAGGACTTAAATTTATAGGTTTACCCTAATATCCAATTCTTGTTCCATCTTCTAATTCAATTGGATTTTATCTCTCCTCTTTGATATATCTCCATGTTTGGTACTAAATTTATTTTCATATTTTGGGAAAGTACCTAATTTATTTAAATAATATCAATTTATCCCAAGGTTTGATAGGTGAGAACGATCCTAGAATTTGTGGGCTATGGGCCCATAATGTAACTTAGCATAGGCTTATGCAACAATTTTGTCGTAACTTAATTTGTATCAAATTTATCTAAGGTACCTACATGCCTAATACTGATGTCCTTGATCTTTATGAATGTGGAGTTACTTTGATCAAGAAAATAACTTAAGAGAAGACTCCTGGAAGAAATGATCTAATATAGAAGTGAATTTGGTTCATAAGATAAGTTTAGTAGATCAATTTTGTAGGTTACAAGGTTGATCCATGTATTACCCTTATTTCTATGAGTGTGGGATAAATCATACGTATTATGGATTTGATTAAGCACTATGATCTTGTCCAAAATTAATAGAACAAATATGTTCCTACATCAATGAAGCTTGATGAATATCTCCTCTGATAATTCTCAAAACAAAAACTTTAATCTATAGTGTCCATGGTTCTTTCCATAATTTCTCCTAGGTCTCTCTAAGAGTCAAAATTTGTTACTTATAGGTTCCTAAAGAATTGAGTTGTCTTTATTAAATTCTCTCAAAAAAAAATTTGGTAGATTATAGTTTGGTTGAATTTAGGTTTTTATTACTATTTCTAATTCCCAGTAGGCATTCTCATAATAATTCACTCTATGGTTTCAAATGGGGTGTTATGGGTAAATCATTGTGGATTGTTTTGGAATATTAATGTTATTTTTTGGCTTTTAAGAGATTGACCACCCTAGGTCAAGATGATGTCTCAATATACTTATCTCGAAGTTTGAAAGTAAGATAATCTTAATTCTTCTTTTTTATCTTTAGGTATACTTAAGTTTTCATGACAACTAGTGATGGAAATGTGAATTTCTATTTGAGAATTGAAAGTTAAGTTATATTGTTAGGTTTTATCCTTAACTATATTGAGTTGTTATGATTTTTCCCTCGGGAAACTTTTTGGTTATTTTGATTGCTTGATTTCTTGAAGGACAGGTGAGTGATGATTGCTTATTAAATTCTAATGAATTGATTTATCCTTATATCCATTTGAGGGAGTCACTACCCTTCATAGTTAATGAATCACCACCCTTCATGGCTACCTTTGAGAATAATACTTCAGCTTCTTTCCTATTGATTATTTTTTCACAAGGAAGTGATTCCCCTTTTATATCTCATTGTTGAGGGGGTTATAGTATTTCACATTTGAAGGGTCACAACTTTTCACATTTGAAGAGTCACAACTTTCATATTTAAAGGTCACAACCTTTCACATTTAAAGGGTCAAAACCTTTCACATTAGAAATCACATCCTTTCTCATATCATCACTACTATTGAGAACCTAATTTAATTCACTTGCAAAATCACTTAAGGTTCTCTTCTCAATTGAATTCTTCAATGATGTTATGGATGTATTTCTCAAATGAAAATGATTTCCCTTTTATATCTCAAGTTTTAGGAAGTCACACCTTTTCACTTCAATAGTTACAACTCCTCATTATTGCATTTGGAGACTAATAATAATTTAATTTTAAATATGTTAATTTGTTAGTGCTTCTCAACCCAAGAAGCATTGGACAAATAAGGCATTTTCATTATAAAGTAATCATAAACATGCATGGAGTAAACTTGTTGAAGACACATCAGGAATGAAGCAAACACATAGATATAAGTAAGACATGAAACATACACATTAATACATCTAATACACAAAGGATGCACATAAATACACACAATACACAAAGTATACACATAAATACACATAAGACACAAAGCATACACATAAATACATGAAGTATACACATAAATACATGTAATACATGAAGTATGCATATACACATATATACACGTAATACACAAAGAATATACATAAATGCATGTAATACACAAAGTATACATATACATAAATACACGTAATACACAAAGTATACACATAAATGCACATAATACATGAAGTATACACATACACATAAATACACATAATACATAGAGTATACACATAATACATGAAGTATACATGTGAAAGACACACACATATAAAAATTCACTATTGGCCTACTTAACAAGAGGGCTTAATAGTTAATCCTAATTGAATAGTGGTTAGAATCAGTTTGTCCCACAGGTTGGCAAGATTAAGGCTCTAATACCAATTGTAATTTCCCCTACTTGGAATATGCCTAAATTTGTCTTAAGAGATCATTACACAACATAAAATTGTTTAAAAAATAATATTTCACAGAAAAATATATAATAGATATTGAATTTAAGAATAAATGAACTATTAACATTTATGAAACAACAACTTGAACTTGAATCTAATCTATAGACTCCTTTCTAATAACCAATCATGGTAGGGATGGGTGAGGAACACATGGTAGGGCACCAAAAAAGGAATATCCAATCAAGACAATTCCTTTCAATCTTAGAAATATCCACCAAGACAATCCCTAAGTCACCTTTTAATATGTCTCCTTTCCATCCTTACACATGATTGCTTAAAGAAAAGATGTAAATTATAATAATATGAATAAATGCAATATTTGCCTCATGTACCAATTTAGACACATCCTATCTCTTATATTAGTTATTATGAAATTAAGGATATATAAATTCAAATGACTATCAAATTTATATTTTAAATACACATACATTCAATTACATACCAATCACTTATTACAACAATGGGTGCTACTTTTTTGAGTGCAAATATTTATTTATGATTCCTTCGATATCAAATTTTATTGATTTCATTCCACGGTGTCCTCCTCTCTATCCCACTTTATGTTCCTTTTATACCTTATTTAAAGAGAGGAAACCATATGTAGAGAGGTGTCCCATTTTATTTAGGCACCTTTTCATTTAGTGGAGTGATACCTTTTATCTTATTTTATTATTGCCTTTGTTAAATCATAACTTGATGACTACCTTTGTTAATGTAAGGTCAATACATTATAAAGTCTTTTATTTCCTATTGTCTCAGAGCTTCCTTATACATATTAATCACTGCTTGTTGATAATCGCTTACTCCCATCCACACATTAATCGTTGTTTGGTAGTTTGTTACATCTTTTATACTTATTCTTATTTTGTCTTATGTGTTTTATATTATATTCCTTTTCCTTAATTTTTTTTTTTCTCACGATGGGGCATGATAGTTAGTCTTCTTTACTTACTCCTTGCGATCTTATAAAGGTTGTGATTTTTAGCCTTTCATGGATGGAGCATGACAAATATGGATGACACTGGTGAAAATATTTGTATTAACCAAAAAACCATATAGGCACACAAAATTATATATCAATAAAACTATATTATATATGTAAGCCATATGGTCTTACAAAAAATCCATATGGACATAAATTTCACATATTTGTAATACAAAATATATGTTCAATAATACCATATAGGCATACAACAAAGAACTCTAATGTAGTCATTTCCCTCTAGGGGAAGGAAAGAGATCATGAGTTGCCTTTGATTGTCGAGTGGATGGAGATGATATGATGGTGGTCTCTTCTAAACTCATTCACTCATCCTCCTATCTAAAATTTCTTGGAGCTCCACCTAATACAATAAACAATATAGAAATTAATATATAGAAATTGAATTATAGAATAAAATATAACAAAATAATCCTTTACCACATACAAGTAATTACTATGTTAATCACTTTTTGAAGTTGTAAAGCCCTATGACAACCATCAAGGTAACAATTAAAATATAAATGAATATCATTTGATTTTCCAATAATAGATACATAAAACAACAAATATAATGTGACTTTTACTAATTTGCCTCATACCTCTGCTAAAGGCGTCGAACTTGCTATTGTTGTAGCAACACCATGCTCCATTTTGTTATGAATATCATGAGGAGTATTTATTTGCATCATTTGAAAATGAAACAATTTCAATTACCAAAACTACATAACAATATTTTACAACACCATTAATAAATTAAAAAAAACAAGGTTACCTTAGTGAAAGTTTGACGAGCACCTTGACTGCCAAGTGTTGATGTCGAAGGCCCAACATTAATCTATTCAACAGTCAAAGTGAGTTATAAGAATAGGATTCATATAAGGTGTAACTATTCACACGTAATATTTATAATTTTTTACTATTACATACTTCTGCACTTGATACTGTCATGCAATAGGGCGGTGGAGGACCGCTGCAAGTAGGGTGAACATTGTGACCCTAGAATTTTATTATAATCTTTCTACTAATTTAGTTAATCTTATATTTCAACATTAAATTTAACAAATTGAATTAAATGAAATTATTGAAATTTACCCAACTATCAAAGTCAAATGTTTCACTCAACAGAGCTTCTATCATGACCATCTAATTTGTTGCAAATATATCTTGGACACATGCATCTTGACTATCCTCGAGACCATAAACATAAAGAGACCCACAAGAATAACATACATAAGGTGGAATCTGATACCTAGAATACTTTCCCACATTACCTTGTACTAGAGTTCTAGTATGATGTATAAGGGTTTAAGTGAGTGAGCTAATTTGGATTCTTAGGTCTCCACCTCCAAACCCTCATTCACAATAAAAGGGATAGTCACATGCTTTAACCTTGGTCTATCATGGTTTGGGTCACATTGTGTCTCCACTTTGTCTTGTGTAGAGCCCCCACCTCTACCCTTAAACTCCCAATCCACCACCTATCCCAAAAATCATTCTTTATCCCTTGGTGGTGGAACCAATGGACAGGGAACCTCTTGCATGCATTTTGTAAGGTTTTATTAGTTCGTGGGTCGGTGAAGAGTGCACACAAGTCAAATTTCAATAATTTTTTCTTTAAATTGTTCATATGATAGCTTGTTTATGTATAATTATTTTTGTTTTTCCCTCTTGTTAGACCAACTATTTATTTTCCCATTTACAGATTCTAAATGAGAGATAATAGATTGTAGTGATTCACCAAGGGTGGTCCTATGCCTGAGTTTGTTCCTACAGGATCTTTCAACCTTGCAATTAACTCCTCAAGTTCTTTTCTATTGTTTTCTATCTGCCCTAATACATTTTGTTGTGTTCCTAGAGGTTGACAAGGAATTGTAGGAGGTGTTTGTTGTAGTTGTTATTTAGGAGGGTTTCCATGAAGAGATGTATTAGAATTTTGAACATTTGAGGGTGAATTATCAACTCTTGAAAATTAAACAAATTTCAATTAAAAAACTAATTCACTCTACCTATTTAATCCAAATTTGACACTAAAAATTTAAAAATACTTCTTTTATCTCCCTAGCATCTTTGCAGTATATTGGTGATGATTTGGAAAATCTTTGGATGAAAAATGAGGTCTGCAGTCATTAGAGTGTGCTTGGAAGGATGCACAGGACATGGCTTTCATAGAAAAATGAGAATGAAATATCACTTTTTTTATGGTAAGGCTTGGTCACTCATATCCATAACGTAAGCACATTATAATGCACTCACATTATGCTCTCACAGGGTCCAAAAAGTGGGGTGGTCACTTTTTGGTCCCCCATCTTGGTGCACACACCCACATATATATCATATCAATGTATATATGTATGTATAAATTTGTATCAAAATATTTATGATTTCAATTTACATATAATCAATTCAAAATTTCACATACATAGTGTAGCACCGTAAATTGTCACCCTTGACAATTTAACACCATGTTTTGCTCCCCTTTAAGTAATTGAGCCTAATTGGGTCCCTAATTTCCTAAATTATTCATTCCATGACTTATTTTAAATATTTTTTGATAATTTGCAAGCATAAAACAAATGCTCTCATTTAATTATGTCCCCTGCACTTTAAACTTCTAAAAATAGGGTTGGGACACTGGTGCCTAGGGCGCCTATGTCCTGCTATTTTGGCTCCAAATTCAAATATGTTGGTGTCAACATTTTATTATTTGAAATTCAAATGTCTAAAGTCGGCTGTCGAGATTTAATTTTCAGGAAATTAGAATAATAGCATATAAATACCTAGTTATTGCATCATTTTAAATCTAACAAGAAGATCTAGAAGCATTAAGGAGAAATTATGTTCAAGCAATTATCAAGAGCATTATTCAGCAAGTCAGGAGCAACCATTAGAGATTTATTGCAACAATTCAAGATCCAACATCATGTTAAAGTGTATGTGAGTTCATGTTGTCATATTATCATTGTTTTGTGAAGGCTAACCCTTGTTGTAGGTCTCTAAAGCAATTCAAGCATTCAAGCAAGATCTAAGACCTTGGGGTGATTTGTATGACTTCAGTCTTTCAAGGAAGTCATTGAAGGGTAGTGAGTTGCAACACTTTGTGATTTCACCATTCCTTCCTATGATTTATCCATCTATCATTGACATTGCAATTATGGAAGTGGAAGCACTTACATAGAGTTTGACTAAGGCAAGCCTCTAAATGGCATAACATTTCCTCTCTTTGTGAATGTGTAGATCTTAGATATTTTGAAGATTGAAGGAAGCTTGAAGAAAATTTATTCATTGTTGTATTTGAAACCCTAGACCTTGACAACTCATGAAAACTCAATTATTGAAATATTCGGTGTTGATCCAAAAAGTTTGTAGATGGGAAACAAAAGTGCAGATTCGACATCAGAGGACTACAAAAATAAATCTTAAAAAGACCTACTAGGACAATGGCACCCTCAGAGGAAACACACTCATAAATCAGGTTGAAATTTGTATCATAGGTGCACAATGTCCTCCCCTTTTTGTTTTTGCTATCTGATTTACCTTATGATTTCTTAGATTTTTTGTATTTGCATCATTAAGTTAATTAGATCACATTTCATCATTAGGGCATTTTCAGATTTAGTTAAGGGTTGGTTGACTCACCTATCAAGTTGTAAGTTAATATCATACCTTGTCCAAATCCTTCAAACCCCCAATCCATCTTTGCATTTCCAATCCATTATATCCCCACATACAAACATATAAATGAAATTAGCGAAAGGTGTCAAAACCTAAGGTGAAAACTCAAAGGTTCCCTTTCCCTATGTTTCATTTTGGTGAACCTGACCTGTTAACAATATATACCTTTTGAAAATTCACCCTAGATCTAGTTTTTGCTTTGTATTGATTTGCATTTCTCATTTAGGGTTTAATTCGTGCATCATAAAAGGCATAATTTTTTTTAAAATTGCATATTGTATTGCATCATAGGTTGTAATAGGGTTTATTTTAGTCATTTTAGCTTATATATACATTCAAATTGCATTCATAAATTTGTATTGGATCATTTAGAATCTGAAAACAAAATAAAAAGTGTCATTTGCATACATTTAGGTATTTTGCATATTGCTAAAAAGTGAAAAATTGCATTATTTTCCTTCAAAAAGCATATTCATATAATCATTTTCAGATTTAGCATATTAGACTCAGTTAATTTTTGCATCTAGCATATTAGACTCAGTTAATTTTTGCATCTTACATCTGGAAATTACATTTACAATTGTCACTTATCATTCAATCATTTTCAACATTCTTGCATACTTGCATTTTTAATTACATTACCTTAAATTGAGAAAAATTTGGAAAAGAATTCACTGTCAGACTTGTCTGCACATAATCACAAAAACCCTAAACAATATAATAGACAATAAAACTTTTAATTTTACAAAAGCTTGCCTAGGACATAGGTTCCCTAGGTACCATAGTCTTACCTTTTTTGGCTCATTTTTTGTCAAACATCTATTTTTGTGTTTTTTGTCTGTTCCTGCTCTCTGATTTTGTTTCTGAGTGTTTTGCTATGACTGCTTGACTGTTTACTATTCATCTTGTGTATACTTAGTGTTTTGAAACTTGTATTAGTTTCACGACATAGTGTCCTATTTCCAATACTTCAGTGAGATGTAGTTCTAGACTTATGGCATCCCACGTTGTTGTTACATCCGTTGTGGATCTTGAGTCTTCCAACTCTTTCATGCAAAGTATTGTCAATACTCAACCCATTTTGGACTCCATCGCTAATGCTACCATACCAATGACAACCTTAAATCACCCATTTTCATAGATGTTGAGACTATGGTTTCCCATGTTCCCGAAGACAAACTGAAACAAATGGACAAAGATTTAGAAAAAATTCAAGACATTGTGAGTGCTTAATATCTAGTTGGTATAGTGGTTCCTATAATAGATAACATGAGGAAATTGATTACTGATGATCAAGTATTAGAGGTTTTGTGTAGCCTAGCCCATATAATTAGTAATAATGTACTTATAATGACTAGTTGCGCTCAAGCTTTGAGATGTGCTCAAAGTCAAGGAGGAAATCAAGTCTCCCTCCCTACAACTATAGCCTCTATATCTACATACACAAATCCAAATTTTGCTTCAACAATACAACAAAACATTGGTATAAATCCAACATTAGGCCTTTCCACTAGAAATCCTTATGGTTTTGGCTCTTCACGTGTGATACCTCAAGTTTCATCCCCTCATAAATTTGCAACGTAGCAGCCCACCAAGTACATACACAATTCCACCATATTCACCACATTCCCAAAACATATCAACCAAATTTTGTAAAGCATAACCCCACTCCAATAACAAATCTCAAATTTGAACCAAAACTAAAATGGACAACCATTGGAATATGTTAAAATGAGCCCATTGTCACTTGAGATTTTTTTTGATGAATAGGAATGCATCTATATTATAAATAAAGATAGAAATATGTATTCACAAAAAGTAAAAAGGAACACCTTGAGAGTCATATGGGTAGAGCCCAAAAGTCTAAAGTCACATGGGCCAAGCCCAGAAAGCAATAAACATAACAAAAATGAAAATAAAAATGGCCATCTAGCTCAGATGCGAGGAAAAAGAGAAAGATAAAGAAAAAGATGATGACAATGGCTAGGGTCCTCTTAATGTCACTTGTGATTTTGAAAACACCAATTCCACAAAACATAGAGATACCCCGATTTGACAAGTACAATGGTGAAGGAGGCCCTAGGAATCATAAATCAACATATACATCCTTGTGTAGTGACTTCATTTTTGAAGATAAACTCTTAGCTAAACTCTTTCCTAGGTCATTGAAAGACATGGCCTTAGAGTGGTTTTGTTCATTGTTGAATAACTGAATCCACTCCTTCAATGAACTTGTCGATGCATTCCTCCAACCTTTCCAAGTCAACATTGGACCTAAAATTACATTAACTAATTTAGTTCGATGAAAACAAGGAAAACATGAAAAAGTGACAGACTTTATAGGGTGCTATCAATTGATTTACTCAAATTGATCTTACTCTACTTGATGTGGATGTTCAAAGAGTGTTCATTGAAAAGTTGCAACCTAACATAAAGGATAAAATCTTATTAATGAAATATCCATCCTTCATACATTTGTGTACGAACCTTCATGATTACCAGAATTTAGTTAGTCAGCAAGAACAAGCATCTTCATCAACTCATACTAGGAAATTTGAATCCGTACATCAAAACAACTATCAACCATTCAAGAAGCAAAATAAAAATTTATCAAGATAAATACACCTCAAACAACCAACCATATTGAACCACAAGTTGTTGCCATAAATTTAGCCACGTACCAATTTAGACCATGTGATAGATAATTTACCCAATTACCTAACACCCTCTATTTTATCATGTTACAACTTTTGAACAAGAACTTAACCCAATTACCTCCCATTAGACTACTGGACATGATTAAACCTCTACCTCCAAGTTACAATCCAAATTCCTTTTGTCAATATCAACACACAAGTGGACATGATACAAAATAATGCATACATCTTAAACATCAAGTTCAAGACTTCATTTATTCTAATCACATCCAGTTGGGCGGAATTAATGATCAAGGGAATAAGTTTATTGCCCCGCCTAACTAAAACTTGCAAATTTTTACCAATCCAATGCCAAACCATTCATCCAAATTTGTGCAAGCTTGTGATGTTAAGAATGATTAGATAATATTGATAAGATTGATGATGAGTAATGACATGAATGATGATGACAATGACAATGAGAAGGAAGTAGATAGCATGGCTGCTTTAATAGATGTTCAACCTTGTAAGGGCCAAACCACTGTGTTACTCGATATTTCTTTCACCCATAGTGACACACCTAGACATGCAACTGATGATCCTCTCTACATCACTAAATGTATTAATGACAAGCTTGTATTTGGGATACTCATTGATCTTGTGTGTGTAGAGAATGTGATCACTGAGGAGTTCTTGTTTGTGCACAAGCTTCATCAAGATTCTTATGAACAATCAAAAGCATGGTTGAAAACTCATATGATGGTTTTGCTCGCCCTACGATAGGTTCGATCACTCTTCCTCTTAAAGTTGGACTGAAAAAATTAGACGTATCATTCTCCATCATCCCAACATTAGACCTTTTTCATGTGAAGTTAGGCTACCCATGGCTACACTCCATGAAAGTAGTCTCATTGATTATTCACAAGTGTATAAAGTTCCCATTTGAAAACAAGATATTTACAATACATCATAGTGGGTTTAATCCTTTTTCCTCCAATGGAAACTTTTCATTAGATTTATTTTGGCCTCAACATATGGAACCTATTAAGCCTCGCGAGGATTTATTTTTTCGGGTCATATAAAAAGTTTAAGGCAAAGCCTATAGTAGAACTATCCCTTAGCAATATTCCACCTAAAGATAACAAGGCCATGGTTGTTCCTCCTCCTCCACTAGTTATAGTTGAACCCATTCCCCAAGAAAAGACCCTTACAAGTAGCCAAGGTAAATATGTTGTAGTTCCTCTACCCATATCATATAAAAGACCGAGAGGTAATCAAATGATTCCTTTTGTGCCTCAAAAGATAAAACAACTGTATAGACCTAAATAAATAGTGGTTTCCTGACCCCTAGTGGTTCCTTTCATTCCTCCCTTAAGGGAAGAAAAGAAACCAATGGTCGAGAAACTCGCTCCTACCCTATCACAAATTGAAAATCATGCAAGAAGAAACTGAAATGCTAAAGAGCGTAGGCGTAGGATTCGTGCTATTACTCGTCAATTGGAATAGAAGAATAAAACAAGACATGATAATGCAACACCTATGCAAACAAACCAAGAAGAATTACAACTTTCACCAAAATAATACATGGAACTAAAACAAGAAGTGAAACAAGAACATACAACAAAAATTGTCATAAAACCTCCCATTGTGATTAATTTGGATAATGAAGATGAAATTGCAAAAAATGATGAACAAGTCCATAATAAGCTTAATGTGTTGTTTTCAAAGAAAATGAATTTAGATGGGGGAAACCATGATGATCCTCCTGATGTGAGTGACCCATCACATGTCAAACCTAGTGATGCTCCTAGTACAACACTTTCTATAGTTTGTTTAGCTATTTGTCTGCCTTCCCTATATGATGAGCAAGATTAGGATGCAAACAACTTGCTTTAGGTCAGCTCGCATGTGTGTTACTCCTTTGTGTTTGCTTTATGTGTTCTTTGTGTTTACATACATGTGATGTGATCCCCCATGTTGTGTTTCTTGGCATGTCTTTATGTTTGTGAGTTTTTTTTGGATGAACGTTGTCACTCTGTTGGCACAAGGATACAAAGGAAACGAACCTATTGTAACATTCCTCTATTTGTATCTTCATTCTTTTATATGTCATAAACTTTGTCCTTTATTGTTGTCTTGTGTTTTTCCTTTTGGGGATGGTGCAAGGTGTTGAGACATTTAGGTCTCTTCCATGTTGACTCAAAATTTTGTTTATATTCTCTTTGTTAGCTCTAATGATTTGCGCCCAGCCTGGGATTAAATACAGCCAATCATGAGTAACATGGAATTTTTCTAGGGTTGTGGGTGACCTTGTAATAGAAAAATACTTCTAGAAAATCTGGTTCTTATTGTAAAACACCTAAATCTATCAATTCTTTCAGAGGAAAAGGGAAAAGAGAAAATCAAAATAAAAATTAAAACTGAAAAGGAAAAGGTGTTTTGCTAAACTGACAAGGGGCT